>LPNX010536996.1:228690-284995 GCA_001517045.1 Pseudotsuga menziesii
ATTATTAGTAATTTGTATTATAATTAGTAATAAATTAAGTCCTTATTTTTTGTTAGAAGAATGGGAAGAAATTGCTACATACCTTCCAACCACCATATTTGTTCAAATTATGAGGATGCTTGGCAACTTTGATGGCATCTCTAAACTTGCATTTAAAATAGTTATCAATTTTTGCAAGAACCTTCATATTTTCAAGACATATTTGTATTGTGGGAGTGTTCAATGAGATTAGAGGCATGGAAGTGTTCCAAATTGATGTCAACTTTGTGTTCCTTAATCCTTAATTGGAAAGGTCACATAGTCTCCCTAATGTATGGTTTCCTACAAAAGCAAGGAATCACACACCCCTTTGTGATGATGTGGATAAATCAGTTATTTTACTGTTTTCATCATTCATCTAATGGACCTATGTATTAAATTGAGCACATAGATTTGTGGACCAACACACAACTCACAAGATAGATCATACAATTTTACTCAGAAATTGAAGAATGAAACAGTGCAAAAATGGTTTGCAACTGTGAATACTTTCATTAATAAAAAGTAATTAGATAATTAATTACAATGGCTAAATAGCCTCATGCAATTCGAATCCATGTGAGGAAATTCGAATTGGTTTGACTCTACTTAACTGTATGGTTAACTGACCTTGTCTAAATCATTATCGGAGTTCAAAATCCAAACTCAAGTGTCCAATTCAGTTTTGACTAGTCTAACTGACTAAGGTAGGTGAGTAAATGTGCCTCACCTGCATGCAACAATGAAAACCTAGCATTAACTGAGTAGAACTGAATGTAACAAACTAGATCTGAAGGTAACTGACTCCTAACTGAGCTTGACTAGTGACCAATTGAACTCAACTAATAGAGGTTGGTGGCTCCTAATTTGTAGGGATTGATCTAGGAGGGTCCTAAAATGATGCATGCAAGTGCAATCATTGGAAGTTGGCCTCAATTAGTGTTCCCCGCACTTTAGTAACTGTTATATGTGCCCCAATTGGGCCAAGTGGACCCAATGGTGCTAGTAACTAAATATAAAAGATAATTGCGGAAGTATTTCTGTTAGAGTCAGAGTGATGCATTATCGTACTGTTAATTCACCGTTTTTGCAACGAAGAGGTTATTTTACGATTTGTTGATTGGTGAAGGGTCACAATGAAGACACATGACTGTTAGATGAAGAGGCACAATTAAGGGTATACAAGAAAAGATTTAAACCTTCAAACGAATGTCTCTGTACATTCAATTAGAATATCTAAAGGTGTACATAAGTCATAGATCAAATTATTATAAGAGGGAGGTTGGTAGGCGCAAGGACATGTTGCAAGCCTGTAGGGGGTCGTAGCCTCCTTCCAGTTGTTGTTGGTAAACAGGGTGTTGGTGCATCCTCTAGTTGTAGCTGAAAAAATTGGGTGTTGGTAAAAGGAGTTGTAGCTTGCAAACTATTTGTAAATATAATTTTGCAGTAATAAGAAATATTGGTGGGTTTTCCCAATTGGGGTTCCATGATTATATTGTGTGTTCTGTGTTCATTGTTGATTTTGTTTCAAGTGATAAAAATTTAAATAGATTGCTTAATGCTGATTCACCCCTACCTCTCAGTGTTACTTAATTTTCTAGCATAACTTAATACCTCTTTGAGCTCACTAGTGAACCAAGAGATCAACAATTAGACTCATAGACTGAAGTCTTTGTTGCATAAAAAAAATTCCATGGTTTCTAATGAAGGTTTGGAAGAAAATCCCCAAGACTTAGGTAGTTAGTTTCTAAACAAGCCAAAGGTCATAGGTTCTATTATCGTGAATTCACATTTGCAACATAAGATATAGTACCTCTCTAGGAGAGCTTAATCAAGAGCTCACAATCCCTATTTGTTTGGTTCTCTTATCCTTGGTGATAATATAGGACGAAGGCCGACCATTAACATTGACCCTAAGTTGTTGATCTCAATGACCACAACCAACACCATCACCACCTTTGCTTCTTAGAGTCATTGATTGAATTAAATTCCTTTATGAAATCGATTGGCGATATGTCTAGGGAGCTCGCCATGGAGAACTAAACACCTCTCAATACCGAATGAACGAAGCCCAAAGCTCTGACCTTTGTATGTAACATGCTTGTAAAGCCAAGAAATGTGAAGAAAATGTGTGAGATGAAACCCTCGCCACTATTTTTGAAACCCACAAAGAAGACAATTGAGTTGAATTATTTCCCTTTCTTTCCAAAACCCTAGATGGATGAGAAAGTGTTGCATGTAGAGATATAGAGATTGATGAAGTGAGGTAGGATAAAATAGGATGGAATAAGGGGTTGTAAAGGCTCCCACATCGATAAACTAACATGAAGAACATGGTCGAGATTAGCGAACCAAAGAGATATCAAATGAATAAATCCTTTTGGAGAAGAATAAGAATAATAGCTTAATGTTAGTGAGCATTGAATTATCATAGTATGTGAATTTATAGGGGCTCCATAGGCCCTATCGTTTGATCTTGAGCTATAATACCAAAATGTAGTGCCTAGTATTTAACTTCTAAAATAACAATTACTTTTCTAATGTCTTCTAGAATTAAGGATACAACATCAAACATAACTATTTACATATAACTTATAAGTACTGAAAGTATCTTGAAGGAAAGAGAGTCAAGAAAACATAGTTGGAAATAGAAACATGGAAAGACTCAACTTACAAGAGCATGTGGAGGGCCCACAGTAGAAACGGCAACAAGAACAATGAGTGGGGGAAAACTCTCCAACCAACTACCCCTCACTTAGAGAATGAGAGCCTTTGATCTCTCAATTAGTTAAACTATGCCAAATCAATTTCCTTACCTATCTCAAAATCAACTAGATTTGAACTCTACTTCTCCTCAACTCCTCCTCCCCACACAAATGGAATCCTCATCACTGATGAAACAATTGAATTATCAAAAAAACAAATTCCCTTAGGTAAGGAAGAAACCCCATGAAGTTCAACCTCCCCCTTAAAAGACCATTTTTCTTATTATTAAAATAAGGCTTATCTGCATGGATGAGTACACTTGTCATTGATGCAATAAAACTCAATAAATCCCATTTTAATATTAAGTATGCACCTACTTATTACCCTATTTTATTAATATTTGATTATTATGGACCTTTACTTATGCACCTATAGTTATAGCTTATTAACTAGATGGGGCATTACATCTCTCCAACCTTTTGCTTGATTTCCATTAATTTTGTAATTCTCTACTCTTTTGGTTTTGATTTTGATTAAGGATTTAGTGGTAGTGTTGAATTCATTAATCCTTTAATCACATTCATTTAAACTATTAGAATGGGCATTTATAGTAAAGATGGTAGAAAGATCATAATAGACATGAGTAGAGCAATCTTCCATTGCATTCCCAATGTAAGCATTACATCTCTTTGCAACTATGATTCTCCAACTATTAACATACTAACTCTCAATACTCTCATTCATTACATAAAAAACCTCATATATATGGCATGCATTACATCTCTTAACCACATGAACTTATGATTCTCCAACTACTAACATACTAACTCTCAAGATTCTCTTTCATTACATAACAATCGTCCTATATATATAGGATGTGGAGGTGGTTACAAAGGATTCGAAAATATATTGAAGAATTCACCCACTATACTGTAGTTATATCAATTTTTTGCATCTTTAAGAGAATGAAACAATTCCTTGGACTCCTTGGACAACCTAACTCAATGGAGACATTGAGTGAGAGCCTTAATTTTAAGAGGCAACCAACCCAAAGAATTGACCTCTTGCTTACAAATTATTGTGCATAATGGCTCGAACTTAACCAATCTAACTCGTTACACTGGTTTGGGATAAAATTACATATCTCACACCTTGGTGTGTGTGTCAATGATGAACCAATAATCCTTGAGAATGAATGGATGGTTAAACCTTAATTAAAAGTTGCATTGTCAAATAGTTGCAATGCATATTTTGTTTGGTTATATGTTTTTTTCTTAGTCATTTGCATACTTGAACTTGAAGATAAAGCGCAACAATTAAGGTTGGTAGTAACTTTCCCTCCCTTTTCCAAGTACCTTTGTTCATACTGAATCATTTTGTAGTAACTACAAAAAATAGTTTTCATACAAATACTTCTAGGGATTATATGCAAAAGATTGATTACACCCTATCTCTAAAAGCATTAGAGAATACGTATTGGTTTTTAAGTATTACTAAAGAGTTATCAACATTGTGAGAGAGCCACTAAGATACATGCGGAAATAATCACTTTTTTTTATAGATTTCATGCAAATACTTATAGGGTATGCAAAAGATTGATTATACCCCATCTCTAAAAGAATGAGAGAATACATACTGGTTTTTAGGCATTACTAAAGAGGTATCAACATTATGAGAGAGGCACTAGGAGACATGAGACAATAATCACTTTTTTTCTTTCCTTCAAATTCAAGGTAATACAGATAATTTCCACACTTTCCTTTTGTATCATGTTCCCATAATCATAATCAATATTGTACATCATGCATGATGGAAAGAAAGTGACGCGGGACAAAAATAAATCAAGTGCATTGAGAGTGGGTTATTCAACCCTTTGAGGGGTAGGCTAAGAGTAAAAAACATGTTTGTGTAGAAAATGTAGAATAATGAAGGCAAGTATTTGTGAAAGAATTTGATTGTTTGTTGTGTGTTTCCATAATTAATACAAATGTACATCAAGAGAGATGCATGATGGAAATAAACCAAGTGCATTGACAGTGGGATATCCTACAACTAGGTTCCTTTGAGGCCAATTACAAGCTATCCAAAAAAAATCCTTCTTGCATAGAAAGAATAATGAAACCAAGTAATTATATGTGAGAGAGTTGGATTGTAGAAAGAATAATGAAACCAGGTAATTATATGTGAGAGTTGGATTGTGATTTTTGGTCATTGGAACATTTTTTTGTTGATTTCCTTATCTTTCAACATGGATGTTGCTTGCATGTATGTGATCATTTCATTACTTTCATTACTTTCATCTTGGGATTCACGAATTTCATTACTTTTAATTAATATATCTTATTGTGTCACATTATTTTCAATAATATAAATGTTGTTAATAGATCATAATGGCGGGATTTGTACGTACTTTAAAAAAAAAGAGATTTGGTGCAATTAATTTTGTTTCTATGTAGTTTGCTAATTTAGATTCAATGTAATAAGGTGTTTTCTCTAGTGCTTTTATCACATTCTCCATTGTAATTTGTTCAATCTTGTAATGGTATAAGCTCAACCTTCAATGTTTTAAATGGAATCCATAATTCTTAGAAATAAAGGTAGATCTTTAATGTTCGATGGAACTCACAAACATGATCTTGATGTGAAAATAACATAGTATTGAATTATTTGTAGATGAACCTTAAATGTTTTTAATGGAAGCCATAATTCTTAGAAATAAAGGTAGATCTTTAATGTTTGATGGAACTCACAAACATGATCTTGATATGAAAATAACATACTGTCTTGAATTATTTGTACTTGAACTTGAAGGAGGATTTAGGCACGCGTATTTTTGTGGCTACAAGGTTACAAGGTTTGTTTTAAATAGGCAAGCATTTTGTGACAGAATCTTCTCAAAAAGGAGAATCCCATGAATCACTTTGTTGTTGACATAGAAATAATAAAAAACATCAAATATGCATTTTTTTTACAAGAAATAATTATATGTACAAGCTTATTGTATAATAAAAAACATAAAATATACAATCTTTTATGATGACAATAAATAATTAGATATTGTTTTCTTGAGAAAGAATTGAATGCCACAACTTTTGTAAGACATCTTGATTTTATGTTTTCGACAAGATTTTTTTACTATAATAAGAGAAATAGCAAAACCAACCCTTGGTATGATAAAGATTGTAAAAGTGCGAGGAGAGAAATTAAGGAATCTCTTGATGAGCCTTCTAAAATTGACAAGATAAAAATTTACAAAGCCCTAACTAAAAGGAAAAAAATGCAATATATTCGTAAAATACAATAAAATCTCTTACACCTCTCTAAGGTGGCTCCTAAGAAATTTTGGAGGCAAATTATAACTAGAAAAACTAAAGATAATAATAGAATTGCTTTACACAACTGGAATTCCTATCTTAAATTTTTTTATGAATCCCCAAATGGCATTGATAACTTTGAAACACTACTCACAACGGAAGAAGTTTTCTCATTAGAAGACATTGATTTCGGGGTTAAGTGTCTAGCAAATGGAAAAGCTAAGGTCATTGAAAGTTACTAGGCATAAATCTTAAAAATTGGAGGTCCTGTCCTCAACTCTCACATCCACAAGCTTTTCGATCAAACGTTCAAGAAAAGCGTTCCCTAAACCTTGGACTCAAACCCTCATTATCCCTATTTTTAAAAGTGGGGATACAAATAACCCCTCTAATTACCAGACAATTATGATTAGCCCTCTCTTAGCCAAGTTGTATGGTATTATTTTGGAAAAGAAGATCAACATATGGCTTGAAAGTGAAGGTAAGCAGGCTAAAGGCCAAGCGGGTTTTAGAAGGCAACACTCAACAATAGACCACCTCGTTACACTTAGGATAATTGTGGAGGAATGTCGTAATGATAAATCCAATCTCTTTTGTTTCTTTGTGGACTTTAGAAAGGCTTTCGATACAGTACCTAGAAATAACCTATGGAATAGATTAGAAAAGCTAAAGGTTCCTTTCGAGTTGAAATCTGCCGCAATAAGGTTACACGAGGATGTCATTGCCAAGTTTAGGACCAACAAGGGTTGGTCGAAAGATATTAAGTGTAATATCAGAGTTAAACAAGGTTGCCCCCTCTCCTCCACCCTTTTTGGCATTTACATAGATAAGATAGAAGGTTGTTTAGAGGAAGTAGGTTGTGCTGGCACGATCTTAGTTGGAATAGTCATCATCCTTCTTCTCTATGCTCACAATATTGTTCTTATGGCAAGGTGTTCATCTAATATTGATAAGAAACAAAGACTTCTAAAGGATTTTTTCTCTACTATGGGTAGGATCGTTAACATTGACAAAACAAAAATTATGATTATCAAATCCAAGAAGGACACTTACGCTAATTTTGTGTATGACAATAACAACTTGGAGGAAGTGTCTTCTTACAAATACCTAGGAATTGATATTCATCACAAGCTCAACTAGAACTATAGCATTAACAAAAGGATTAATGGAGGGTGGAAAGATTATTTTGGTCTTGAAAATCATTGTAAAGCAGCAAACCTTGTGATGTAGGATAAAAAAAAGCTCCTCTTTGAAACTTTAGTCACTCTTGTTATCTTGTATGGGTGTGAGGTTTGGGGTTTCAGCATCTCTAGAGAATCCTGGAGAAATAATGAGCAAATCCAGAAGCATTTATATATCGTATAACCTTAAAATTAAAAGCAATACACCCTACCCTATTCTCCTTATAGAAGTGGGTTTTTCCCCTATCGAGAGCCTAGCTATGGCTAGGCTCCTGTTATAAAAGCACAAAATCAATAACATGGGAGACCACAGACTTCCTAAGTTGGCTTTAAATTCTAGCCTAAACCACGTAAGGCTCAAGCAAGGTTGGTATAAATACACCAAGGCTTGGTTAAACCATTGGGAGATCATTGCAAAATATTAATAACATTAAAAATATTGTTACTTCTAAGTTTAAGGAGAAAATGTGGCGTGAGAAAGATTTGGAGGATAAAAGAAAATTAATATATTATAAGGAGGTCATCAACCCTACTCTAGAAGATCAAAAGTATCTCTCGGTTTTAACTAGTTCAAAGAAAAAAATTAATATAGCCAGGATAAGAACGAACTCTCATGAGCTACATAGTGAAACTGGTTGATGGGTAGTTCCTAAAACACCATGGGTGGAAAGGATCTGCCATCTCTATGAGAATATGAACATTGAGGATGAAAAACAATTCCTTTTAGAATGCCATGCATACACCCATGTTAGATCTCAGTTTCATAATCTTTGTTGCAATCCCGACCTTCCTAGTCTTTTAACTTATCAAAATTATAGAAATGCAATTTAAAAAAAAGAAAAAAAAATTGTTTCTTTAGGTCCGATAGACAAAATTTTGGTCTGAGGGGATGTTAACCATCATCATCATCATCATCTACAAGATTTTATGTAAAATTCATATTGATGTATTTTTTTTTTTTAAACGGCACCTTGATTTCATGTAGAATCAATATGAAATCATTATGATTAATTTATTTTAGAATTATTTTTCTTTCTACTCATTGAAGTGTGTTAAGTGTTGATAATGTTGTAAATATTTCAAAAAAAATTCAGTTTAAATATGAACCTTTTTCAATTTCAATTTCGCCATGCTTTATTAGGAAATCCGTGTGTAGTTATTAAAAACCATTTAGTCTTAAACTTCTACGATTTGTGTCAGGATAGATAGTTTATAACTATTAAGCTCTGGAATTTTGGGTGCCTCGGGGTTTTTGAGGGCGTTGAATCTATTTTTACCATCAAAATCCCCATTAAAACACTTAAATTCCAATTTTGCAAAATAAAAAACATTGGATTCCAGAAAAAACTTGTTGTCGTGTCCAAATCTTCAAATTTTTAGACTTGCTCATTAAAAACTATTTAAAAGATTAAAACTACAATTTAGTGGCATCTTTTTTCACAAAATGGCTAATATTTTGTATTAAAAATATTGGAGCTGAATTGAAAAAGAAAATGTGTCTTGCACTTGAATGTCAATGATATTTCCTTACAGAAATGATTCTACAAGGATTTCCTACCACTACCACAACACGTATAGATATGAAAATTGCTTTGGAAAACATAATTGAGAGATGCATTGTGAAATAAATTCCAAAATGATGAGAATTTTATAGATATAAATTCAAAGAATTATTGGTAATAACAAGTCTCCGTAATATGAATATTTCTTGTCCATAAATATTTTACCTAGCGTCAAAACATGGTAAGCTTGATAATCGCTTGACAATTAAGTTTTCATAGGTTGTGAAGAACACTTTACTTTCAATCTAGGAGTCTTTTGCTTTGATTATGAAGATTGTTTAGGCTAAGACATTCTTCATGGAAAATATGCTCTTAGTACCAATGCACAATGTATAGAAGTTCATAAGCCTCAATTTGGTTATTATTATTTATTTAAAAATCTTAATCAAAGTTTATTTCAAGTATTCCTTTGACATCGAGATATTTTTCTCCTTTCCTCAATCCATAGACCACCTTGCTCCAATCAAACGATCATGGTGTGTGCTTCATATAATTATAAGTTATGTGCTCGAAATAAAAGATAATTATGAGTGATATTTTGTGTTAGTAATAAGATAGTGTTATTAAGAAATAAAACATAATTCATTAATTGATATTTTCAATTTTTTTATTATAATTATATTTAATGATGTATAAATTTGTACATTATTGAGAATAATATGTCAATATAAATTTTCACTATATTTAACTATAATTTTGTTGCATTTTATTGTAATTTGATTTTAAACTATAAGTTAAGTGTAATGTATTTATTAATTAGTGTTTTATTTGTTAGAAAATTGAATATTGTTAGTATAATACTATCAAATATTAACAAATAACACGTTATTAATTATTTTTTAAAATTATAGTTTTTTTATTTGTAAGTTTTAAAGAGAAATTGTCACATCTCCAACCTTCTACTCAATGGAGAGGACGTGACTAACATCTATCAATCCAGGAAATCTAAGCCCCATGAACATAATATATATAAAAATTCATTGAACTTAAATATACAGAGATGCATAAATTATTAGCATATAGCGGAAGCAAAATCATTTATTCAAGCATTCATCATGTTCATAGTAATTCATAAAACAATTACGGTTGCGGAAAATAAAATATAAGAGAATACTTATCTTTGAAAGAAGCTTGTCCCACAACCAGCTATGTCGCTGCAACGCTCCACCCAACCATATGCCAGTGTGCTCTTTAATCTCTCATCAACACTACCACCCCCAAGTTGGGCATGATTTTCCCGAAGGAATAAGGAACATTAGCAGACTTCCACCATAGCCAAGGATACAATAAGACTCAGTTAAGCCAACACAGTTGGGTTTAACAGACTCACACAGCCAGTGATTTACACTTAGCCAATTTCACATGAGACACAACCAAGCTAATAGATGGGTTATGAGGCTACCATCCAAGCCATGCTGTCAGTTGGGTTTAACAAGCTCCCAAGGAAGTGGAAAAACTGACTTCTAAGCTAGCGAGATCAATCCAAAGCTATGAACACACACACAAGATATAACCTGACTTCTAAACACTTACACACCCCACACAAGGAAACATCCCCTTCTCTGCAACACAGTCCCCTAGGACATGCATTCCCTTCCAGTGCTATTCAGTGTATGCAAAGAAGAAAATATGCCCTCTAGATCGGTGTGTGAGGTGCCTTCACACACTAGGCTTATCAAGAAAGTCCAGACTCCATTTCCATTCCCTAAATCACTTCAGATGCCAAACGTGGATGCACACACAGTGATCTCAATCCTAGGATTTATCAAAATGTAAGCATAATCCAAGGAATTACACATGCACGCAGTAATTTACGAATTTCTGAGCATTACCGGTGCCAGAATGACTCCTACAAAATACCAAAACGAAAATGTTTGCTCGTTATTCAAATCAAAGACACACTTCAGATTCTAGGCAATCAGGTTCAGGAAAACAACTAGCACATAGGAGGAAACAAAAAGGAGAAAACATGAAAGGAAACAAATCCACACAAGAAAACCAAAATCGTCAAGGGTCCAGATCCCCGAACAAGAGAAAATCATGAAGGGTTCAAACTCAGAGCGGTTTTGCTTGTTGCATGAATGAAGATTACCCAATCCAAAACGTCCCACACAGTCCAAATCATGAGGGGGAGGTGAAAATGCTCTTGCATGAGGGAAAGGCAGACGTTTTTTTGGTGTTTTCTTCCCCAAGAAAAAAAAATTGTTTTCCCAAAGTGGTTCTCTTCCCATTTCAAATTTCTTCCCACTCTCCCAATTCCCCCCCTTATCCTTAGGAAAAATCATGCCCCCATCTCATTTTGTTGCGTTGACATAGTTGGCTATAGGTTTTTAATTATAATTGCAAATTTAACATAATGTCCAACTTTTAATGTTCAACTAGCACAAAATACCATCGGCCCAACCTTAATTGCTGAAACATAAACACTAAATCAATGGTGGCGCTTTTTCCTAGCTCCACACCATGATTATTTACATCATATTATTTAAATGTAAGCGGGGTCAAAACTAGGGTGTTACATATATTATGTTACTATAGAGATAAAAATACATGTGATATCAAAACCAAAACATTAAGCTGATATCAATAGGTTTCCTATCCATGCAAGGGAAATCAGGTTTTAAAACAAGCTGCATATAGGGTTTGTCTCTGAATGGTAACCATACCTACCGAGTCCAAAATAGCGCCAGAGAAAATATTTCCTTACTACCGCTATAAACAAAATTCTAGCATAACTAATTGTTACCAAACTACTTATGGAAACTAAGACCATGAAATTATTTGAAATTGCGGATGGTATCTGCATCTTCACGCTTCTCCTCCATGATTAGACAATGCTACTTTTTTGGATTTGGAAGAGTTATCTTTTACATCCTTGATTGATAGTGCAATTGTTTTCTTGAATGAAGAGGGATCATCCAAGCCTTTCCATTCCACATGCTTCCATTTATGGCCGCTTGTAGACCCAATCTCTACCTTCTCATGAGTTGTTAGGAGCACCTTGTTTTGCTGCATGTTGTGTTGCTCAAGAGGTTTAGAAATCTGAGATGGGCTCGACGAGGAAGAGTTGTGAAGGAGATGAACTCTTCTCCTGAGAGATCTCCTATGAATGTAAAAATACCTGGGCAAGCATATTCTTGACTGTCTAATAGTGTTTACGACGAGTTCAAGCTCTCTGACTAGCTAAATGATGCACCACCATCTGCTCTTCCGAATCATCCAACATATCTTTCAAATTCCTAGGAATTGAACTGCCATAGCCATTGTCAGTTGAACCTCTACGGCTAGGATGGCCTGAGTAACCATGACCTCCACTTCTACGTTGAGGGGTGGCACGTAGTATTGTAGACAACATAGCTCCAGTAGGCAAGCCATCCATACCATGATTATGAGCGTAAAGTCACAAAGGAGGATAGAACCTAACCCAGAGTGGGATAAGGTTTGGGGATGGATAAATCACAGAGCCAAGGAGCAAAATCCATCCAAAAGAGATGTCCTCACTGAAATGCCGGGTGGAAACACCGTAAAGGATCTAGACCAAAGGTTCCCAAGGCTAGAAACTTGCCAAGATGAAATGCTTTTATTCGACTTCCTAATGAACCATAATTTCACTCAGGAGTCATGATCTACATAGTACTACGAATTACCCTGTGTAAAGGTCGAAGAGTCGGATTCTAAAATTCTCTTGACCTTGCGTGCCGTGAAGAATTAAATAGCATGAGGGACGAAATGAGGGATATCCACGTGGTGGGTGGATAGGTCCCTCAATCTAGCTCCCACACATCCATTTGGTGATGATTGGCCCTACATCCAAGAATTTTAAAATTATAATTATATTTAGCGATGTTGTATAAATTTGTACCTATTTGAAAACAAGTATCAAATTGTGGAGACCTTCACTATATTTTAAGTAGTATTCTTCTTGCATTTTATTTTAAATTATTATTATTGTTTATGATAGTAATGATTTTTATATAGTATTATTTATTTTATTAAATCATCATTATTATTATCAATGTTTTTATATTATTAATGTTTTTATATTTAAAATGGGTGATATTAATCTTTTATTAAAGTATTGATTATATTATTATTTCACCGCATGGTGGTGACATATATGAATAGGTTGGTTGTATTATTTTAAAAGTACAGTAGAAAAAAAATTCAAAAAAATGTTAAAGTTATGTAATGTTTTAAAATTTTAAAATTTGATATATTTTAAAAATATATTTATTTAAGTTTTGATTGGCCTCATATTTTGCTGACCCAAGCCTTGAAATTTTGTGCCAAGGGTGGGTGGCGATGCGGACATCATAAAAATTCAAGTCCCGCGCATGTCAACAACCACGCAGCAATGGCGGGCCATTTTATGCTTGTGTCGGTATACGAGGGAGTGGCACAATGATAAAGTAATTATTATTACAAGCACCCCTATTTCTCCCACACAATCTTCATTTTCTTCTTCTATTCCGTTGGATTCGTTGTTTGGTTGCTTTCTTTTCACCTACAGACTTAGAAGGACGAGAAAGACTAGTTGCTTGCTTGCTCTTTACCTGCATACTAAGAAGAGGGAAGGAAGGCCAGTGCATTGAGTGAAGAAGTCAGTCACTTCATTTATTGGCACGATGGAAGAAGCCGCTCAGTTCCCGCAGGAGCAGGCGACTTTGACAGGCGTCCAGTTTGGCCTTGCATCGTCTAGAGAAATTATAAGTGGATGCATGAAATAGAGAAGAATAATCGGCAATCAGGTTCTTCTTTACTGCAATTCTGAGGCAAGTAATCAATTTTAACTTAGTTAAAACTCATTTTCATGCCAATTCAGTTGGAAACCACCTTTGAACTCTGAATGTAAAGAATGCGTTAACATCCTCTTCTATTTTGAGCTCTGATTCAGTTGAAACTCTGCAGATCTTGGAATCGGTTAGCGCTATCTTTTAATTGTCTAGGGCAATTCCCAACTCAAGTAGGGTTGTTTAATTAACTTCTAGTTAAAGTTTTTATGGAGAATCAACTAACGATATGGCTTTCTGTTCCTAATGGCGGATGAAGCACTTTAGAGATCAAATGATGCCCTAAAAGGGTACTAAGATGATGGGATTCTCACGGTATTCGTAGCACTATGGTAGACCAGATGCTGGAGTATCACAGATGAAGTTTTTGGGGGTAAAAATCAGCATTGGACAGTCAATCAACATGTCATGATAATGAATATTTGGGTAAACTTGAACGAGGTAATCATTCATGAAAATTGGCTCCAACATTATTGAGGTAACGATATTGCCTTTCCTAGGCTGCATATCTAAACTGATTAGACTCCTATAGCTATATACCCCACCTACTGGTTCATGTCTCCCTGTGACGTAATCTCATTCTTTGTTTGAGATTGTTAAAACAAATCAATGAAAACTTCGGTCACCTACTCTTCTCCTAGATAAGCCCCACCAGCAATTGCAGAGCTCATGTAAGAACCTGTTCAATAAGAAGTTTATGCATAAGTAGCATAACGGTAAGCAGAGGCATGGGTCGTAGATCACTTACTCCATTTTACCTGTTCTACTTGGTAAAAAGAGAAAAAGAAAGAAAGGTCGTAGAAGAGCACCCAAGTTAAACAAAATACAACACTTGTTTTTACGTTTTTTGGTTGGGAGTACACTTTTAACCAGTTATCAGCGTTAACGAATCTCTCATCCTTGGTAATTAGCTTATGCTTTTCTTGTTCTAAGAATTGAAGAATCTCGACAAAACCTGAGGTGAGGTGGGGTGGGGTGAAGAGGGTTTAATAAGTTTTTTTGAGCAATTACGAACTAAATTGTTTTCCTGGGAAAGTTATCACCCAAAGGATAAATAATTGACATTGTACGGGAAAGGGCTCTTGATTTGTTGAAAGACAGAAACAGGGTCATTTTCCCCAAAGTAGCATCATAGACTTGCTAATTCCACAGTAATTCTAAAAATCACGATTATTGCAACTTCTCATGAAGTTTCCTAGAAATTAAAATTTCTTAACGCCATCTTCATCTTCTTGTTGCAAAAGGACCAGCCTTGATTGTTGCATCACTAATGTGAAGGATACTGACGCCATTGTCAAATATAGTTTAGACTACAATACTTTTTTTTCCCATAAAGGCAGTGAATTCCAATAGCTGGTATTATGTTCTAATTTTACAATAAGATGCTTCTGGTTATTAATTGAGAAAGGTTAAACACGCATGGGAGGTTTAGCAGATAGTTTTTTCAGGTTTAGACTACTATAGGCTTTTTTTTCATAAAAGCAGTGAATTCCAATAGTTGGTATTAAGTTATGATTTGGTTCGTGAATTTAGTTATAATTTCCTTCACACATGCTGAAATACTATTTAAAAAAAGTTTCCATATTATAGAGAAATTAAACAGTAAAATTTAACAGCAACAACGCTATCAAAAAAAAAAAAAAAAACCAGCAAATTTAACAGCAACAAGGAAGCCATGACATGCCCAAGATAGAGACTAAAAAGAAACTTAGCACACTTAAAATTTGCAACTTGGCACCATTTCTCTTCTTGTAAAGCTTTTCACAACATCCCTTGTATTTCATTGTGTCCATGACCTCCATCAAGGCCTTAGCTTCTTCTCTCCCTTCTTTAATTTGTCTCTGTATGTTGTTTGGACAGTTATCTTTCGCTGGAGTAGCCTCAATGCTGCAAGTGCTGCAAGGCACCTTGTCCTTTCTAGGGCTACTTTGCTACGGACCTAAGGGAGAAGAGTGCTTGTATGAATTGTTTAATGAGTTGGTTTTGACAAGGATTTGAAAATACAGATCCTTGATCAACATATATTGTGCTTGATACTTGTTGAGAGCAGGCACGATCAATAACATTATCATCTCTGTATTCCTCTTCATCTTTCATAAAATTCTAACTTGCTTTTATTTGGGTTTTCCTCACCTTGTCCGAGTTTCCAAATTCCACGTCCAACACAACACAATCCCAAACAATTCTCTTCACTACAGATGAAACTTTTTTCAGTAGATTCGGGGAGCTTGCAGGTTGCATGGAGCAAGCCCTCATGAATTGCTTATCATACTTGTGAGAAATTCTAAGCTGTCTCGATAGACTTTTCTGTCCCAGAGATGCCCAAGAGAAGACCTGGTTTGGTCTTTTGGTGTGGATTTATATTTACAAGTGCAAATATTAAGTTCCAAACAATCCATCTATCTCCTTTTCAAGGAGATATAGTCTTCAAGAGATTTGAACTTAGAAAAATTGGAATTATCCATAGGCACTGCATTTGATATATCTGTTCCAAGGCACTGCGTTTGACATATCTGTGGTAGATATAAGACAGTTTGCAAGCAGAGTAGGAGCAGAATTCCCATTTGAAGGAGACCTAGAAATTGAAGGTTTGTAGAAGGTGGAGGAAGGGCTATCTAGGAATTATTTATAATAACGAAGTCCAAGCTCTACACTTCTATACCCCATAGAAACTGTGAATTTCTTCTCCGCACCATTTGTTTTAATGTCATGCAAGTGTAACATTGGCATTGTTTGTAACGCCTTCACCTACATTTTTTTTTTCCAAATGGATTAGGTTATATATATTTTTTATTTTTTTATTTTTCCAGATTGATTAGGTTGAGTCGCGTTGATTGCAATGCCTTCACTTCTAGTTTTTTATTATATATTTATTTATTTTTCCAATGAGTGAGATGAGGTGGACACGTCATCTCTCCTAATAATTTAGTTTTTATTATATTTTTTATTTTGGTCGACAAGGCTTCTCTCCTAACACTTTGGTTTGGTTTGTGAATTCCAATAGCTGGTATTAAGTTATAATTTCATTACTTTCATTACTTTCATCTTGGGATTCACAAATTTCATTACTTTTAATTAATATATCTTATTATGTGTCACATTATTTTCAATGATATAAATGTTGTTAATAGATCATAATGGTGGGATTTGTACGTACTTTAAAAAAAGAGATTTGGTGCAATTAATTTTGTTTCTACGTAGTTTGCTAATTTAGATTCATTGTAATAAGGGGTTTTCTCTAATGCTTTTATCACATTCTCCATTGTAATTTGTTCAATCTTGTAATGGTATATGCTCAACCTTCAATGTTTTAAATGGAAGCCATAATTCTTAGAAATAAAGGTAGATCTTTAATGTTCGATGGAACTCACAAACATGATCTTGATGTGAAAATAACATAGTATTGAATTATTTGTAGATGAACCTTCAATGTTTTTAATGGAAGCCATAATTCTTAGAAATAAAGGTAGATCGACTGCATTTGAGAGCAGTCGATCAGGAACAGTGAGATAGCAAATCAACAGAGTAAGGAAGCTGAAGTCTTCTGCTGGGAGGCGACAAGCATTCAGATTTGGAGCTGGTTGGAGGTAAGCAACGCTGTGCTGGATATTCATTTTCCTGGTTGGGATGCTAGTATAGAGTTAGTCAATCTGGTTAACAGTAATAATTCTGTTAGGAAGCAATGTGTTTTGTCTTGGAAGCGGCAGAAATACTTCTAGTCTTTGGGTTGGTGGTACTATCAGATCCAGTAAAAGGAAAATAGGGGATTCAGACAGAACTAACAAATTTCCTTGGTGGTCTCTGCTTCAAAGATTGAAGCTTTCGGTGTATGGTGGAAATTGGCTTGTCTTGGACCGTTTCAGTGGTCTGGAGACTCCTCCTGGTTGTCCTGGGAATTCTCATCCCTGTAGTTGTTTGTGGAAAAATCTGAAAAGTTGGGGAGTCAATCAACAGAGTGAGAAAAATTATCTTGTTATACAAGTCTGGTTGATAACCGTGGTTCTGGTCCCTGGATTACTGTGTGGTTTCAATCTCAGTCAGTGTAATTGTGTTGTTCTATTTGAGCTCTACTGGAGGGTCTTGGTTCAAAGATCGTCACCTTTGGTCAAAATTTCGAGGTCTGTACACTTATATAGATGTGTTCTGCTCCCATGGTTTTCTCTGGAGTTTCTGCCAGGATTGTTGCTGGTAGATTGATTTGAAAAATCGAGGGGGTCATCACAGGAACGAAGGTGAGGACCTGGAGAACAATTGGTTCAGATTGAGGAAGAAATTAAGGGTGTCGCGCCAACTGGTTATGACAAGCAGCGATACTGGATATTGTAAGCTACCCAAATAGGAAAGGGCATATTTGCCAGATCTCACAGATAACAAGAAGCATCGCATAATAACCCTATAGATCTGTTCCTGCTACCCGAAACAGATTCCAATATGCCCAAATAGGAAAGGGCATATTGAGTGCTGGACTACTTTTACAGATTCCATGGATGGCTGTCTTTATCCTGATCTATTGAATTCTTTTTACAGTTCGCACTGCTTTTTTTTAAAGTAACCTGCCCGTTTTCATGATAGAAATGTGCATCCTACATGAAATTGTTGACATTGCATGTCCTTAAGACAGTGGTGCATTTTCCAGAGATATTGAACTAATTGACAATTCCTATAGATCTGGAATAGGAAGTAGGCAGAGGAAGGTATGTCTGTCCATCAATATAATAATTCTCCTTGTTTAAACCATGAGCAAAGATCCAGATAAATTCTCCTTGTCTAAACCATGAGCAAAGATCCAGATAAATTCTGATGAGCAAAGATCCAGATAAATTCTCCTTGTCTAAACCATGAGCAAAGATCCAGATATATTCTGATTCTAGTAGAAATCCTAACAAACATAAGAAATTTTCTGGTTCTCAATTTTGTCTCACCAACAAACCAATTGTACCACCTGGATTGAAAACTTGTCCAGGAAACTGCACCTTTAGATGGAAATCAGTCAAATGTTCTCCTAAAGCTCAGTTAAAGTATGTTTCACTAAATTTGATTGACATTTATCCAGCCCTAAAGTGGCATGATCTAGTCGAAGAAAATTACTGGCATATTTATCTTATAGTACAATGGTCTATTTATCGTCCCTACAAATACCAAAGTGACTAAAAATGCTTAATATACCCAATGTCATAGCTATTCAAGAAAATCCAACCAAATCCACCAATTACCTGAAGGTGTGACATTTTTTGTTTCAAGATCATGAAATGAGGTGGATATAGAGGTATCTATATTTAGAAGCCTCACTCATCTTTTATGAGAAGGATGATTGGATGGTTGGTGCTTACTGCTTAGCCAGTCTGGCTGTTAAAGATAGAGTAAATCAAGTCTAACGTATGGCTGTTGCATGGTTTGCCATAGGACAGAGACTGTAAAGAATGTGTTCTGGGATATGGCAGACTTGCAAGAGAATTCATTGTTATTTGTAACTGCTTGAATTAGCAGCTCTTGTTCATTGGTATCCTAAAAGTGGCAACCAAGAGCATAAAAGTTACTTTTATGTGTCTCTGTAAAATTAAAACCTTAATATGGGCAGATATTTTTTTGCTTCAATAATTATGTCAATTGTCCTAGTAGTTGAGAACCGTAAGATAGATGCTTATAGCCAGGTATGCTGTGGTCAATTCACGCAACTTTTTATGCTACAAAGCACAAAAAGAGTTGCACCATAAATAAAAGTAAACAAAATAAAAAAATAAAAAGTTCGAAAATTTGTGACAATATAGATGTGTTCTGCTCCCATGGTCTTCTCTGGAGTTTCTCCCAGGATTGTTGCTGGTGGATTGATTTGAAAAGTCGGGGGTCATCACAGCGACGAAGGTGAGGACTTGGAGAAGAATTGGTTCAGAACTCAAATATTTCAATGTCTAGAGATTTAAACAGTTCTCCAATTGGTTCAGAACTGAAATATCTCAATGTCTAGAGATTTAAACAGTGTTGAAGATTGGCAAAGACAGTGGGAGCTGAAATATGAACGGGATCAATTCATAACCAAGACTAAATTCCACCATATCCAGTCTCAAATGAAGCATCTGAGATTTAAGCTAATTATGGCAGAAGTTGAGATCTACTTTTGGAAGGACAAGGTTAATTCGCAGGAGGATAATCATACTATGTCTCAGGGAAGGTTTCAAAGTGAAGGACAAGTTCAGAATCTCATTGACGTGGATAATCAGCTGGAAGTATTGGAAGTTCCTGAAACGAGTGAGAAGAATGATGAGAATGTAACTGGGACAGCTTCTACTTCTCATATTCCCTCTCAAGAAATTCGGAAGTAATCTGTTTCAGCCTGTCTGAACCAAATTTTGTCATAATGTCTTTTTATGCAGTACAAATACCTTTTGTGTTTAGACAGTTTAACCTTGTTTATACAGTTCGATACTATAGTAACAGCACTGATACATTTGTTTGTAACCATTTTGGGATTCGTTTTTTTATACTTCAGAACTATGTCATCTATAAAGAGATAGTTTGTAACTACAGGTCGTCGGCCAATACCTTTTTATATATACAAGAATTACTGGTTTTTGTTAAAAAAATATTTATTTTACAATCACAAAATCCTAAAAATAGCTATGCACTAATTTTTTATTTTTTTTCTCTTTCACCAAAATACTATTTAACAAAATCTAGGTGCAACCTTGATATTGTGAACCAACACATCTTGTACATAGATTAACCTTTAAAGATGATTTTCAGATATGTTTTGAATAAAATAATGAGTGCTAGGCTGTAGTGGGAAACAGTTATTAACTATCAGATTTGATTGCATGATGAGAACCCCGACTCATAGTAATTGCCATAGATATATCCATACCGTAAACATAACACATTTTTGATGAGTATTTAACGAGGGCTCTCAGAAAACCTGGATCAATTTAGCTTCTTTCAACCTGTAGATCAGTTTTGAGGTCTAACCATTGTGTTCAGATAGAATTTTTTGGGTTGACGGCTTGACAATACACTTATGATCTCCTATTGTATATAATTTATGTTTTTATGAATTGTTAGTGAGAATCACTTATTAACTATCAGACTCCATTGCATGATGAGAACCCCGACTCATAGGAATTGCCATAGATGTATCCATACTGTAAACCAAATGCATTTTTGGTGAGCATTTCAGCAGGGCTCTCATGTCTCAGAATACCTAGATCAATTTAGCTACTTTCAACCTGTAGATCAGTTTTGAGGTCTAATCATTGGGTTTAAAAGGAATTTTATGTATTGATGACTTGGACAATATATTTACCATCTTCTATTGTATATATTTTAGTTTTATAGGATTTTATTATTATTTCTGGCATGTTTATAGATGTTGTCATCTAAAAATTGATCCCGTTCATTATATCTAATCTCAAATATATTTTGCCTATCAGTTATAGTTATTTACTTCTCTAGTATCAATATTAACACTTAGTTATTTTTGTTTTCTAGGTTTCTTTTTGAACTTTTAAACTATTGACCATCTGCAAAAAGAAACCCATTTAATAATAAAAATTTATTTTAACACATTTTATTGTTGTTATTATTCCAACAGAAAAACCATTTTTATAATAGCACTAACAATTAAGTTCAAAAAATAATGTTATAATTTTGCACTCGCTGTAGAACATCCAGTTTACGCTGCATACGACTAGGCTCATAAAGACTTTGTTGGAGAGTAACCCTTTGGTGTTCCTTGCCATTCTTCCTAAGCATCTATGTTTTTCGAGCTGGTCCCTACTCAATTGTTAAACATTTGCAATAATATGAGTGCAAGGCAAGTTGCAATGCACAACCACATGGAAGGGGATTCAGATTAATTGGAGAAATAAGCAAGGCAAGGACAAAAATCACTTTACTGTTAGGAGTTTATATCAGATTTGTTTTTCTTCCATTGCCAAAGTTGCAATGCACATCCACATGGAAGGAGACCCAGATCAAGTGGAGATATGAGCAGAGCAAGGACAAAATCACTTTACTCCTTGGTCAGTCCTCAAATGTGAACTTTGCCTATATCTGTATACAATAATGTTGATATAACTCTTGTGCTTATAACTGTGGACAATCAACAGCTATACAACAATGTTGATAGAGCTCTTGTACCTATAACTGTCGACAACCATGTTGATAGAGCTCTTTTTTAATAGCTTGAATCCACAAAAAAATCTATTTTCTAAGCCTCTGGTTTGTTGTTGAATAGAGATATTTATGACTATCAAGTATAATATTATCTTAATACTTATTCTACAGCCACAAAATCCTAAAAATAAGATCCTATAATATTTTTTCTACAACCACATCTTAAAAGTAACTATGCAGTAATTTTTTATTTTTTTCTCCTTCACAGAATTACTATTATAACAAAATATGGATTCAATACTCTGTTAAAGCAAAAACTGGATTCAATACTCTGTTAAAGCAGAAAACCTGCTAATGATGAACTAATAAAAAAAGTTAAAGCAGAAATACCTGCTAATTCTGGTTTAAAACAAGAAAAACACCATGAATATAATAACCATTTTTTAAAAAAGTTACAGAGACATGCCTGTCAATTGTCCTGGGCTTGGGCTGTTGCAGCTGTTCCCTTGGGCCTGGGCTTGGGCTATCACAGTTGCTTCATCTTTTTCCTCATGATCAATATATTTAATTCCTTGGATTAATATTCAAGGTATCCTAAGTGGGCAAGAAGAAAAACACAATCAGGCTAATCTTCATGAGTAACCTACCCGAACAGGAACAACATCATACTCATTATTAAGATTCATGGAGAAAGAGTGGACTCTCTTGTCAAGAAACAAGAAAGATGAAAAACCATATATACCTGTCATGGGTGTGGGATTCCCGGTAAAAGCATCTATCCTTCATTATTTTTTTCCTTCCTGCTTCTCTTGATATCGAGAGGATCAAGAAAATGTAACCTTCTTTATCATATTACAAAACATAAACATATCATATTACAAAACATAAACAGACCACACACAATACAAAGACAGACACAAAAACGGATACACAGACAAACACACAACACACAGGAAGCGCTTCCATTAAAAAAATACAGACAGACTCTGCAGATGACAAAGGAGGCTCTGAGCAAACGTTTCGAATACAAATTGATACAGACATATACAAACTTGACCGTTATAAGAGCGCATCCCAAAAATGATTCGCTCTCATCCCGTCGATCTCCAACAAAGTCTTATTTAGCTTTTCAACAAAATCTTACTATGCTTTTGAACAAATTTCCTTTATCTGCTTTTCTCCAACAAAGCCTTTTTTAAGCTTTTCAACACAATCTCACTATGCTTTTGAACAAATTCCTTTTATCTGCTTTTCAAGATATCTTCAGGTCGGTTACTATTTTTCAAACAAATTCCAACAAAATCTTACTTCGCTTTTGAACAAATTCCCTTTGACATGCTTTTCAAGATGGTTACCATTTTTCAAACAAATTCCTACAAAATCTTACTACTTTGAACAAATTCCCTTTGACATGTTTTTCAAGATATTTTCAAGTTGGTTACCATTTTTCAAAAGAGAAGACCATTTCAATTTTGAATTTGAGATGATGTTAAGCTCGGCCTCAATTTCACCTAGTTTAGGTACCATTTTTTATGTTAGTGTTGGTAAAATTTCAATGTTTTTTAAAGATCTAAGGGATTTAATAACTTCCAAAATTATTTGGGCGAGATCCAGGTTCAAATCTGAGTGGCTTCCGTTTTAAACCCTAGGCAATGCCTATCAAGAAATTTATGACATGAAGAGTACTAAACTTTACCTCCTCACCACTTGAGTTGCTGCCCCTCAATTAATAAAGCTTCAATGTTTTTTTTAACACTTGGGAACTAGCAACCTCCGAGGGGTATACCCAACAGGCCACAAGACAGATATACCAATAACTTGTGAATCAACAGGGGTCAAGAAGTCCTGAAGTCCACATACACCTCCTTAACAATGAATCTCTATCCCAGGGGTCACCTACCCTTCGAGCCTTGTCACAATGGGCCAATATGAGCATCCCTAACCCGTGTCTGCTGTGAACCTATGACCTCAATGATAACACATGTTCTTAACCACTAGGCCCACTCAGGTGCTTCAATGTTAGGTTCAACTATCTAAAGTTTGTGAGGATAGGTTAGTAGAACACAACACAAATATATGCTATTTATCTCGGTGTAAGTTGGAAAGTTTATGAACATTCATAACCATTAAGGATGTTTGATTTCTTGGTATTTATGTGCTTGCATATAGGAAAATCAATCCTGGGGCACTTATTTTGAAATACTTTGGAATATGTTGCGCAAGTATAAAATTTCTTATTTCACATTTGTTGTACGAGTTAGTGAGTTTTAGCCTATAGGCCTCAATACATGAAGATATGTTAATGAGGGTTCCATAGAGGTCTCCCCTTCCTTTCCTCGACTAACATAATGGTTGATTGGTTGTTATTGACATTTGTATGGATGCAGGTATTTGAGAAGGGCCTCGTGCTCCCTCCTCTGTGTGCTAACATGTCTTCAGGTTATTTGCACAGATTGGTCTTTCCCTCCTTCATTTATGGGTTGGGATTACTTTCAGGTGTTTGAGATGGGAATTCTCCTCCATGTTTTGTCGGATGAGTTGACTTGCAAGTATTTGAGATGGGCCTTTCCCTCCCTTCTTTATGGGTTGTGATGAGTTGATGAATTACAAGATCATCAATGCAATTATTTGAGATGATTAAAGGGATGATATGTACATTGGTCCATTTGTAAGCCAATGTAATCCGGGGATCTGATGTTGTTCCTGAGTGGATGTTGTGCGTGAGTACCCGAGGGATTATAAGCATATTGATGCATTTATATGCTTGCAAGTATTTGAGATCACACACAGGTTGATGCATTTATATGCTTGCAAGTAATTGAGATGATTTGAGGATCGTTTGGCCATTTGATCATGAGTTGGTGTTGTGTAATAGCTAATTAACTCCATAATGAGATAATAATATGTTTCATTTAATGTGTATGATCTACTTGTTGAAAACATTGGTCATTGGATTGCGAATAGGTGTTGCGTAATAGCTAAACACCTCCATAATGAGATAATAATATATTTGATTTAATTTGGATGATCTACTCATTGAGAACATTGACAATAGGAGGTACGTTATATGCCCTTTGGAAACTCCACTCATAAGTACTTTGGTTTTGGGTTAACAATATTTACCCATTGCATTAGATTGGTCTTAGAGTCGACATATCCTTTTTGGAGCTTTTGGGTCATGAAAATTTTCAAGAATTGAAAGAGAAGAAACATAATTGTAAGTTGTTGTTGTGAAGAGACATGTATAAGGAGTTCGCTTGTTGATGTCAAGATTTAGCTTAGAGGAAGCACTCTTTATATGCTTCGAGGAGCAATTGTTTGCACTAGGGTGCACTGTAAATACATGTGGGTATTGAGTTGGATAAAGAAATCCATATTGAGAAGTAGGATTGCAGATAGAAATATTTAAGGAGAATGTTTCATAATTAGTCTTGTTGAGAAGACAAAGAGAGGATGGGTAGAACAGGTATCGATGGTTTAGGAAGAGCCCTATAATATTGTACAATATGGAAGTGGTCATTTAAAGAGTGTATTTGGTAAATGTGGTTGGGTTGAAGTAATGTATGGCTTGAGTTGGAGGGAAGAGTGTGGGGTAGAAGATGACAAGTGCCAACCTTGCAGCTACTAGAAAGGATAAATACACTATAGATACTAATGATGAAGATCACATAGGAGAAAGAAGACACTAATAATATATTTTAGGATCCAATAGTTGGTTGGGCTATTGATAGTTGGTTCGAAGCAGACTAAAAAAACTCTGATCCATCTAATCTCCATCACTGCTTGGTGCATCATACTCATTTCCATCTCCTCATCAGAGGCATACTCATCTACATGCCACTTGAATCTGTATCTCAGTGAGTGTTGAGGTCCTTTCTTTTATTATATATATACTAGCGAGCAAGCAAGGGCTCTTCCAAATTATAATATCCATCAAATCCTCATGGGAACTCACATCGAAAGAACATCAAGTCAACATTTCAAACCTGCAATTTAGTTCATCATAAGGACATAAAGAGTAGAGGAAGACTATTGGTGATATTATGTTAATAATGATGTTTATTTAGCTATAAAATTGACCTGGTAGAGTTAACTCGACTTCCTATTTAATAGTTATATTTATACAAATGATGTTTAACTATTATTATAACTATTATCTATTAGTCTTTTGGGTTATTATTATTACTACTAGTAGTAGTAGTAATTTGTATTATAATTAGTAATAAGTTAACTCCTTATTTTTTTCTAGAAGAACGGGAAGCAATTGCTACATACCTTCCAACCACCATATTTGTTCAAATTATGAGGATTCTTGGCAACCTTGATGGCATCTCTAAACTTGCATTTAAAATAGTCATCAATTTTTGCAAGAACCTTCATATTTTCAAGACATATTTGTATTGTGGGAGTGTTCAATGAGATTAGAGGTGTGGAAGTGTTCCAACTTGATGTCAACTTTGTGTTCCTTAATCCTTAATTGAAAAGGTCACATAGTCTCCCTAATGTATGGTTTCCTACAAAAGCAAGGAATCACACACCCCTTTGTGATGATGTGGATAAATTGGTTATTTTACTGTTTTCATCATTCATCTAATGGACCTATGTATTAAATTGAGCACATAGATCTGTGGACCAACACACAACCCACAAGATAGATCATACAATTTTACTCAGAAATTGAAGAATGAAACAGTGCAAAAATGGCTTGCAACTGTGAATGCTTTCATTGATCAAAAGTAATTAGATAATTAATTACAATGGCTAAGTAGCTTCATGCCATTCGAATCCATGTGAGGAAATTCGAATTGGTTTGACTCTACTTGACTGTATGGTTAACTAACCTTGTCTAAATCATTATCGGAGTTCAAAATCCAAACTCAAGTGTCTAATTCAGTGTTGACTAGTATAACTGATTAAGGTAGGTGAGTAAATGCGCCTCACCTACATGCAGCAATGAAAACCTAGTGCTAACTAAGTAGAACTGAATGTAACTCACTCCTAGCTAAGCTTGACTAGTCACCAATTGAACTCAACTAATGGAGGTTGGTTTCGACACTCCCAATGGCTCCTAATTTGTAGGGATTGAACTAGGAGGCTCCTAAACTGATGCATGCAAGTGCAATCAGTGGAAGTTGGCCTCAATTAGTGTTCCCCACACTTTAGTAACTCGTATATGTGCCCCAATTGGGCCAAGTGGACCCAATGGTGCTAGTGACTAAATATAGAAAGATAATTGCAGAAGTATTTCTGTGAGAGTCGGAGTGATGATTTATCGTACTGTTACTTCATATTTTTTGTAACGAAGAGGTTATTTTATGATTTCTTGATTGGTGAAGGGTCACAATGAAGATACATGACTTTTAGATGAAGAGGCAGGACTGAGGGTATACAAGAAAATATTTAAACCTTCAAACGAATGTATCTGTACATTCAATTAGAAGATCTAAAGGTGTACATAAGTCATAAATCAAATTATTATAAGAGGGAGGTTGGTAGGCGCAAGGACATGCTGCAAGCCTATAGGGGGTCGTAGCCTCCTTCTAGTTGTTGTTAGTAAACAGGGTGTTGGTGCATCCTTCAGTTGTAGCTGAACAAATTTGGTGTTGGTAAAAGGAGTTGTAGCTTCCAAACTATTTGTAAATATAATTTTGCAGTAATAAGAAATATTGGTGGGTTTTCCCAATTGGGGTTCCATGATTATATTGTGTGTTCTATGTTCATTGTTGATTTTTTTTTAAGTGATAAAAATTTAAATAGATTGCTTAATGCCGATTCACCCCTACCTCTCATTATTACTTAATTTTCTAACATAACTTAATACTTCTTTGAGCTCACTAGTGAACCAAGAGATCAACAATTGGTTTGGAAGAAAAGCCCCAAGACTTAGGTAGGCAGTTTCTAAACAAGCCAGAGGTCATAGGTTCTATTATCGTGAATTCACATTTGCAACATAAGATATAGTACCTCTCTAGGAGAGCTTAATCAAGAGTTCACAATCCCTATTTGTTTGTTTCTCTTTTCCTTGGTGATAGTATAGGGCGAAGGCCAACCATTAACATTGACCCTAAGTTGTTGACCTCAACGACCACAACCAACACCATCACCACCTTTGCTTCTTAGAGTCATTGATTGAATTAAATTCCTTTATGAGATCGTTTAGTGATATAACTAGGGAACTCGCCATGGATAACCAAACACCTCTCAATACTGAATGAACGAAGCCCAAAGCTTTGAACTTTGTATGTAACATGCTCATAAAGCCGAGAAATGTGAAGAAAATGTCTGAGATGAAACCCTCCCCACTCTTTTTGAAATCCACAAAGAAGAAGATTGAGTTGAAACATTTCCCTTTATCTCCAAAACGCTAGATGGATGAGAAAGTGTTGCATGTAGAGATATAGAGATTGAGAAAGTGAGGTAGGATAAAATAAGATGGAATAAGGGGTTGTAAAGGCTCCGACATCGATAAACTAACACGAAGAACATGGCCGAGATTAGCGAACCAAAGAGATATCAAATGAATAAATCCTTTTGGAGAAGAATAAGAATAATAGCTAAATATTGGTGAGCATTGAATTATCATAGTATGTGAATTTATAAGGGCTCCATAGGCCCTATCGTTTGAGCTTGAGCTATAATACCAAAATGTAGTGCCTAGTATTTAACTGCTAAAATAACAATTAATTTTCTAATGTTTGCTACAATTAATGATACAACATAAAACATAACTATTTACATATAAATTATAAGTACTGAAAGTATCTTGAAGGAAAGAGAGTCAAGAAAACATAGTTGGAAATAGAAACATGGAAAAACTCGATTTACAAGAGCGTGTGGAGGGCCCATAGTAGCAACGAAAACAACAACAATGAGTGGGGGACAACTCTCCACCCAACCACCCCTCACTAAGAGAATGAGAGCCCTTGATCTCTCAATTAGTTAAACTATGCCAAATCAATTGCCTTACCTATCTCAAAATCAACTAGATTTGAACTCTACTTCTCCTCAACTCCTCCTCCCCACCAACATGGAATCCTCACCACTGATGTAACAATTGTATTAACAAAAAAACTAATGCCCTTAGGTAAAGAAGAAACCCCATGAAGTTCAACCTCCCCCTTAAAAGACCATTTTTCTTATTATTAAAATAAGGTTTATCTACATGGATAACACTTGTCATCGATGCAATAAAACTCAATAACTCTCATTTTAATACTAAGTATGCACCTACTTATTACCCTATTTTATTAATATTTGATTATTATGCACCTTTACTTATGCACCTATAGTTATAACATATTAACTAGATGGGGCATTACATCTCTCCAACCTTTTCCTTGATTTCCATTAATTTTGTAATTCTCTATTATTTCTGTTTTGATTTTGATTAAGGATTTAGTCGTAGTGTTGAATTCATTAATCCTTTAATCACATTCATTTAAACTATTAGAATGGGCATTTATAGTAAAGATGATAGAAAGATCATAATAGACATGAGTAGAGCAATCTTCCATTTCATTCCCAATGTAAGCATTACATTTCTTTACAACTATGATTCTCCAACTATTAACATACTAACTCTCAAGACTCTCATTCATTACATAAAAAACCTCATATATATGGCATGCATTACGTATGTTAACCACATGAACTTATGATTCTCCAACTACTAACATACCAACTCTCCAAATTCTCTTTCATTACATAACAATCCTCCTATATATATAGGATGTGGAGGTGGTTACAAAGGATTTGAAAATATATTGAAGAATTCACCCACTATACTGTAGTTATATCAATTTTTTGCATCTTTAAGAGAATGAAACAACTCCTTGGACTCCTTGGACAACCTAACTCAATGGAGACATTGAGTGAGAGTCTTAATATTCCAAGAGGCAACCAACCCAAAGACTTGACCTCTTGCTTACAATTTATTGTGCATAATCACTCGAACTTAACCAATCTAACTCGTTACACTAGCTTGGGATAAAATTAAATATCTCACACCTTGGTGTGTGTGTCGATGATGAACCAATAATCCTTGAGAATGAATGGATCGTTAAACCTTAATTAAAAGTTCCATTGTCAAATAGTTGCAATGCATATTTTGTTTGGTTATATGTTTTTTCCTTAATCATTTGCATACTCGAACTTGAAGATAAAGCGCAATAATTAAGGTTGGTAGTAACTTTCCCTCCCTTTTCCAAGTACCTTTGCTCATACTGAATCATTTTGTAGTAACGACAAAAACTAGATTTCATACAAATACTTCTAGTTATTATATGCAAAAGATTGATTATACCCAATCTCTAAAAGCATGAGAGAATACGTATTGTTTTTTAAGTATTACTAAATAGTTATCAACATTATGAGAGAGCCACTAAGATACATGCGGAAATAATCACTTCTTTTTTTAATAGATTTCATACAAATACTTATAGGGTATGCAAAAGATTGATTATACCCCATCTCTAAAAGCATGAGAGAATACATATTGGTTTTTAAGCATTACTAAAGAGGCATCAACATTATGGGAGAGGCACTAGGACACATGAGACAATAATCACTTTTTTTCTTTCCTTCAAATTCAAGGTAATACAGATCATTTCCATACTTTCCTTTTGTATTGTGTTCTAATAATCATAATCAATATTGTACATCATGCATGATGGAAAGAAAGTGAAGCGGGACATAAATAAATCAAGTGCATTGAGAGTGGGTTATTCAACAACTTGGTGCCTTTGAGGGGTAGGCTAAGAGTTAAAAACATGTTTGTGTAGAAAATGTAGAATAATGAAGGCAAGTATGTGTGAAAGAATTTGATTGTTTGTTGTGTGTTTCCATAATTAATACAAATGTACATCAAGAGTGATGCATGATGGAAATAAACCAAGTGCATTGAGAGTGGGATATCCTACAACTAGGTTCCTTTGAGGCCAATTACAAGCTATCCAAAAAAAGCCTTCTTGCATAGAAAGAATAATGAAACCAAGTAATTCTATGTGAGAGAGTTGGATTGTAGAAAGAATAATGAAACCAAGTAATTATATGTGAGAGTTGGATTGTGCTTTTTGGTCATTGGAACATTTTGTTTGTTGATTTCCTTATCTTTCAACATGGATGTTGCTTGCATGTATGTGATCATTTCTAAAAATAAGATAAGATCATCTTGAGATTCACAAATTTCATTACTTTTAATTAATATATATTATTATGTGTCACATTATTTTCAATGATATAAATGTTGTTAATAGATCATAATGGTGGGATTTGTAGGTACTTTACAAAAAAAGAGATTTGGTGCAATTAATTTTGTTTCTATGTAGTTTGCTAATTTAGATTCATTGTAATAAGGGGTTTTCAATAGTGCTTTTATCACTTTCCCCATTGTAATTTGTTCAATCTTGTAATGGTATATGCTCAAACTTCAATGTTTTAAATGGAAGCCATAATTCTTAGAAATAAAGGTAGATCTTTAATGTTCGATGGAACTCACAAACATGATCTTTATGTGAAAATAACATACTGTCTTGAATTATTTGTAGTTTAACTTGAAGGAGGATTTAGGAACGCGTATTTTTGTGGCCACAAGGTTACAAGGTTTGTTTTAAATAGGCAAGTATTTTGTGTCAGAATCTTCTCAAAAAGGAAAATCCCATGAATCAATTTGTTGTTAACATAGAAATAATAAAAAACATCAAATATACATGGTTTTTTACAAGAAATAATTATACGGTACAAGCTTATTGTATAATAAAAAACATCAAATATACAAGATTTTATGATGACAATAAATAATTAGATATTCTTTTCTTGAGAAAGAATTGAATGCCACAACTTTTGTAAGACATCTTGATTTTATGTTTTCGACAAGATTTTTTTAAGTAATAAAAGAAATAGAAAAACCAACCCTTGGTATGATAAAGATTGTAAAAGTGTGAGGAGAGAAATAAAGGAATTTCTTGATGAGTCTCCTAAAATTGACAAGATAAAAATTTACAAAGCCCTAACTAAAAGGGAAAAAAATGCAATATATTTGTAAAAGACAATAAAATCTCTTACACCTCTCTAAGGTGGCACCTAAGAAATTTTGGAGATAGATTATAACTAGAAAAACTAAAGATAATAATAGAATTTCTTTACACAACTGGAATTCCTATCTTAAATTTTTTTATGAATCCCCAAATGGCATTGATAACTTTGAAACCCTTCTCACAACGGAAGAAGTTTTCTCATTAGAAGACATTGATTTTGGGGTTAAGCGTCTAGCAAATGGAAAATCTAAGGACATTGAAGGTTACCAGACATAAATCTTAAAAATTGGAGGTCCTGTCCTCAACCCTCACATCCACAAGCTTTTCAATCAAGCGTTCAGGCAAGGGTTCCCTAAACCTAGGACTCAAAGCCTCATTACCCCTATTTTTAAAAGTGGGGATACAAATAACCCCTCTAATTACCAGACAATTATGATTAGCCATCTCTTAGCCAAGTTGTATGGTATTTTTTTGGAAAAGAAGATCAACATATGGCTTGAAAGTGAAGGTAAGCAGGCTAAAGGCCACGCACGTTTTAGAAGGCAGTACTCAACAATGGGCCACCTTGTTACGCTTAGGATAATTGTGGAGGAATGTCATAATGATAATTCAATCTCTTTTGTTGCTTTGTGGACTTTAGAAAGGCTTTCGATACAGTACCTAGAAATAACCTATGGAATAGATTAGAAGAGCTAAATGTTCCTTTCGAGTTGAAAGTCACCGCAATAAGGTTACACGAGGATGTCATTGCCAAGTTTAGGGCCAACAAGGGTTGGTCGAAACATATTAAGTGTAATATGAGAGTTAAACAAGGTTTCCCCCTCTCCTCCACCCTTTTTGGCATTTACATAGATAAGCTAGAAGGTTTTTTAGAGGAAGCAGGTTGTGTTGGCCCGATCTTAGATGGAATAGTCATCATCCTTCTTCTCTATGCTAACAATAGTGTTCTTATGGCAAGGTGTCGATCTGATATTGATAAGTAACTAAGACTTCTGAAGGATTTTTTCTCTACTACGGGTAGGACTGTTAACATTGACAAAACAAAAATGATGATTATCAAATCCAAGAAGGATACTTACGCTAATTTTGTGTATGAAAATAACAATTTGGAGGAAGTGTCTTCTTACAAATACCTAGAAATTGATATTCATCACAAGCTCAACTAGAACTATAGCATTAAGAAAACAATTAATGGAGGGTGGAAAGATTATTTTGGTCTTGAAAATAATTGTAAAGTAGCAAACCTTGTGATGTGTCATAAAAAGAAGCTCCTCTTTGAAACTTTAGTCACTTCTGTTATCTTGTATGGGTGTGAGGTTTGGGGTTTCAGTATCTCTAGAGAATCCTGGAGAAATATTGAGCAAATCCATAAGCGTTTATAATGTATAACCTCAAAATTAAAAGCAATACATCCTACCCTATTCTCCTTATAGAAGTGGGTCTTTCCCCTATCGAGAGCCTAGCTATGGCTAGGATCCTGTTATACAAGCACAAAATCAATAACATGGGAGACCACAGAATTCCTAAGCTGGATTGAAATTCTAGCCAAAACCACCTAAGGCTAAAGTGAGGTTGGTATAAATATACCAGGGATTGGTTAAACCATTGGGAGATAATTGCAAAATATTAACAACATTAAAAATATTGTTACTTCTAAGTTTAAGGAGAAAATGTGGTGTGATAAATATTTGGAGGATAAAAGAAAATTAAGATATTATAAGGTGGTCATCAACCCTACTCTAGAAGATCAAAAGTATCTCTCAGTTTTAACTAGTTCAAAGACAAAAATTAATATAGCCAGGATAAGAACGAACTCTCATGAGCTACATAGTGAAACTGGTCGGTGGGTAGTTCCTAAAACACCATGGGTGGAAATGATCTGCCATCTTTGTGAGAATATGAACATTGAGGATGAAAGACAATTCCTCTTAGAATGCCATGCGTACAACCATGTTAGATCTCAGTTTCATAATCCTTGTTGCAATCCCAACCTTCCTAGCCTTTTAACTTAACAAAATTATAGTGAGCTTGGGACTCTTCTCTCCAAGATCTTTGACAATAGAAATGCAATTTTAAAACAAACTAAATAATCCATTTCTTTAGGTCCAATAGACAAAAGTTTGGTCTGAGCGGACGTTAACCATCATCATCATCATCATCTACAAGATTTTATGTAAAATTCATATAGATGTAATTTTTTTTTTTAAACGACATCCTTATTTCATGCAGAATCAATATGAAATCATTATGATTAATTTATTTTAGAATTATTTTTCTTTGTACTCATTGAAGTGTGTTAAGTGTTGATAATGTTGTAAATATTTCAAAATTTTATCAGTTTAAATATGAACATTTTTCAATTTCAATTTCGCCATGCTTTAATAGGAAGTGTGTTTAGTTATTAAAAACCATGTAGCCTTAAACTTCTACAATTTGTATTAGAATAGCTAGTTTATAACTATTAAGCTCTCGAATTTTGGGTGCCTCAGGGTTTTTGAGGGCGTTGAATCTATTTTTACCATCAAAATCCCCTTAGAACACTTAAATTCCAATTTTGCAAAATAAAAAACACTGGATTCCGGAAAAAACTTGTCGTCCTGTCCAAATCGTCGAATTTTTAGACTTGCTCATTAAAAACTATTTAAAAGATTAAAACTAAAATTTAGTAGCATCTTTTTTCACAAAACGGGTAGTATTTTGTAATAAAAAGATTGGAGCTGAATTGAAAAAGAAAATGTGTCTTGCACTTGAATGTTAATGATTTTTTCTTACAGAAATGATTCTATGAGGATTTCCTACCACTACTACAACACGTATAGATATGAAAACCGCTTTAGAAAACATAATTGAGAGATGCATTGTGAAATAAATTCCAAAATGATGAGAATTTTATAGATATAAATTCAAAGAATTTTATTGTAAGTCCAAGTCTCCGTAACATGAATATTTCTTGTCCATAAATATTTTACCTAGCGTCAAAACATGGTAAGCTTGATAATCACTTGACAATTAAGTTTTCACAAGTTGTGAAGAACACTTTACTTTCAATCTAGGAGTCTTTTGCTTTGATTATAAAGATTGTATAAGCTAAGACATTGTTAGAGGCAAATATGCTCTTAGTACCAATGTATGATGCACTTATGTCTTGTAGAAGTTCATAGCCCTCAATTTGGTTAGTATTTTTTATTTAAATATCTTATTCAAAGTTTATTTCAAGTATTCCTTTGACATCGAGATACTTTTCTCCTTTCCTCAATCCATAGACCACCTTGCTCCAATCAAACGATCATGGTGTGTGCTTCATATAATTATAAGTTATGTGCCCGAAATAAAAGATAACTATGAGTGATACTTTATGTGTTGGTAATAAGATAGTGTTATTAAGAAATAAAACACAATTCATTAATTGATATTTTCAATTTTTTTATTATAATTATATTTAATGATGTATAAATTTCTACATTATTGAGAATAATATGTCAATATAAATTTTTCACTATATTTAACTATTATTTTGTTGCATTTTATTGTAATTTGATTTTAAACTATAAGTTAAATATCATGTATTTATTAATAAGTAGTGTTTTATTTCTTAGAAAATTGAATATCGTCAGCATAATACTATCAAATATTAACAAATAAAACATTATTAATTATTTTTTAAAATTATAGTTTTTTTATTTGTAAGTTTTAAAGAGAAATTGCCATGTCCCCAACCTTCTACTCGGCAGAGAGGATGCGACTAACATCTATCAATCCAGGCAATCTAAGCCCCATGAACATAATATATATATAAATGCATTGAACTTAAATATACACATATGCATAAATTATTAACATATAGTGGAAGCAAAATCATTTATTCAAGCATTCATCATGTTCATAGTAATTCATAAAACAATTACGGTTGCAGAAAATAAAATATAAGAGAATACTTATCTTTGAAAGAAGCTTGTCCTGCAACCAGCTGTGTTGCTGCAATGCTCCACCCAACCATATGCCAGTGTTCTCTTTAATCTCCTAGCAACACTGCCACCCCCGACTTGGGCATGATTTCACCCAAGGAATAAGGAACATTAGCAGACTTCCCCCATAGCCAATGATACATTAAGACTCAGTTAAGCCAACATAGTTAGGTTTAACAGACTTACACAGGCAGTGATTTACACTTAGCCAATTTCACATGAGACACAACCAAGCCAACAGATGGGTTATGAGGCTACCAACCAAGCCATCGTGCCGGTTGGGTTTAACAGGCTTCCAAGGAAGTGGAAAAAATGACTTCTAAGCTAGCGAGCTCAATCCAGAGCTATGAACACCCACACCAGGTATAACCTGACTTCTAAACACTTACACACCCCACATAAGGTACCATATATAACCTGAATTCTAAACACTTACACACCCCACACAAGGAAGCATCCCCTTCTCTACTACACAGTCCCTTAGGCCATGCATTCTCTTCCAGTGCTATTCAGGGTATGCAAAGAAGAAAATATGCCCTCTAGATCGATCTATGCGGTGCCTTCACACACTAGGTTTATCAAGCAAGTCCAGAATCCGTTTCCATTCCCTAAATCAGTTCAGATGCAAAAAGTGGATGCACACACAGTGATCTCAGTCCTAGGATTTATCAAAACATAAGCATAAGCCAAGGAATTATACATGCACACAGCAATTTATGAATTTCTGAGCATTACCGGTGCTAGAACGACTACTGCAAAATACCAAAACGAAAATGTTTGCTGCTTATTCAAATAAAAAACACACTTCGGATTCTAGGAAACCGGGTTCAAGAAAATGACTAGCAAATAGGAGGAAACGTGAAAGGAAACAAATCCACACAAGAAAACCAAAAACATCAAGGGTCCAGATCGCCGAACAAGAGAAAATCGTGATGGGTTCAAACTCAGAGTGGTTTTGCTTGCTGCATGAATGAATATTACCCAGTCCAAAATGTCCCACACAGTCCAATTCGTGAGGGGGAGGTGAAAACACTCTTGTATGAGGGAAACGCAGACTTTTTTGGTGTTTTCTTCCCCAAGAAAAAAAAATGGTTTTCACGAAGTGGTGCTCTTCCCATTTCAAATTTATGCCCACTCTCTCAATTCCCCTCCTTATCCTTAGGAAAAATCATGCCCCCATCTCATTTTCTTGCGTTGACATAGATGGCTATAGGTTTTTAATTAAAATTGCAAATTTAACATGATGTCCAACTTTTAATGTTGAACTAGCACAAAATAACATCGGTGTAACATACCCCTTGTACCTAGATGCCATTATGTGTGAAGAAAGGGGGTAAAATTATTTTTCGCTCACTGTTGCTACAAAATGAATCAATCCTGTTAGTGGCAGATTTTACCATGGCATTACAGGGAAGTATGTCCGAAGCAATCAATTATATTAACCATGCAGCAAACAACATGTTCTGAAAGTATGTTGGTTATATATCAGCATTAAAAATCGACCATTTATTCCTTCTTACTATTGAGGTTATTTTCATGATACACTAGGCGAGGGCCTTTAATCAAAACTGGTCGCCTTTTATACTACATGAGATCGTACATACATATTAACCATTGTAAAACCAAATTTTTTTTTGCATTTAAAATATTCATAGAAAAATCACTCAACCATTTACATCATAATAGATAAAGAGATCATCCAAGCACATCCAAAGACATAAAATAATACACATCAAGGCACATAACATAATACACCAATGTACGTGGTTCACTCCAAACTCGGGGTTACATCCACCAAACTGCTGCATCATGTAAAAATTTCCAAAAGCTGATTACAATCGGCAACCACTCTGTTGCCATATCTTCATGTTTACACTTCAAGACTCCCTCTCACAGGGCATTTCTATATTCCTATTATTTGCTTCAAATGAGCAATTTTAACACAAGTTAGGAATCCACCTTCATTGGTAAGTCAGGACTCCTAACTAGACTTACCTACATGAGCAAATATATGCTGCATACAATGAAATATATAATCAACTGATTATCATACTATCTACACATAAAGGTAGTTAATTCTTCATCCAACTAAGTACGTTCTTAGTCGTAATACCACCCCTTGCATCTAATAGGTTCTAATCTTTAACCCACAAGGTAGAGGTTATGGAATTTCATGTCTGATATAGCCAAATTACATATCCAATCAGGGTATGTACTAAACCCTATTTATAGATTTAGAACCCAACCTAGTCTATATTTAAAACCAAGGCAAAATATATATATATATATATATATATATATATATATATATATATATATATAACCCAAGATGCAGAAAACTTATAAAGCAGAGCGGGCAAGTGCGGACTCAAAGGACTAATATGTAGTGAAGTAAAATTTCATATCTTGATTAAAACATATTCAACACTTACTAGGTTGTTTACCCAAAGTCGTTCGAAGAGCATTCAAATTGGAAATGTACAATGCATGCATTATATCTTTATCTATAATTCCAACCATAAAGATGGAGCATGGAAATCTACTGTTATATTATAAATATAGTTCATAAAGATTCCACAACACTCGAACCATGTAAAACTTACCTAAGAGGTGCACACACATATATACACTGAAATATGAGAAGGTTATAACTATCTCACTAATCCCAACACATAAAGGTGCCCTAAAGATTTATAACTGAGGAACAAAGGGGTTTGTCCTTTCACAAGAGAGTTCTTGCAAACTTTCAAGGTGGAATATCTAAGGGACTCGAACATCAAAAAAATAAGATACACACTTTGTATCTCCACATGTACCTATATCGCCATTAAAGTGCCGAAGCCCCGAGCTGTGAGTTTATTTAGTCGATTTTCTCCAGGATTACCTTATTGGTGATTACAAGAGAAATATATGAGCTAGAGTTGAGGAATAATAATCCCAACGCCAAGGGAAAATGTTGCAGGCTTGATTGTAAACAGAGATCGAAGTGCGTCCGTGAATGGTGTACCAGCCTTCATCGCTATCATGTGGATCTCTGTACATATATAAAACACAGACGACACTGAAAGGCGTTTACAAGGGTAAAATGCAGGTAATGGGTTATAATGGTCTGTATATACCCCTAGGTTCTCTAATTTATAAACAAGAATAAATAACTTGCAACGACTGCATTAAAAATTTGGGGATTCCCTTACAGTGGAAGGGTTCATTGGTAAAGGCGAACAGAGTAGTCTTCCATGAAGGATACACTCTATATATACATTAAATTCTAGAAATATGGCCTGAGTATTTTTTAAAATACTACGTGTGATTTCCTGATTTATTTCTTGCAGAATTGATACCCATGTCGCCCAGTGCCTACACCCACCTTGGGATGTAATACTAAAAGCATTCAAAATGAAATATAAAACTACAACAACCGGAGCTCATATTATCATTTGAGTTTTCTGTCAACATAAGAACAACATTGATCTTAGAAATATAACTTCATAAAACTTACAGTAATATCTACACTGATTTATCAGTCATCTCTGCTTTATGCTAGCGGTAACTCCATTTACCATCTTTCTTCTCCATTCCTGAAACACTACATCTCTATCTTCACTGCTATTCGGTGAACCGTGGACCGGACGAACCCTACTTACAGGCGCTAGCAACAACCACTCTCTGTCGGGTGGCATCCCCTATTTCCTTTATCAATTAGAATTTCCATCCACTATCGCAGAGGTTCCCCTTGCCAAAACACAGAGATCCTCTTTAAATAAAATAAATTGCTTATTAATTAGTAGCATTGCCGTTGCAACTGTCAGTCAGAAATTGATGCTCACAAATCCCATGATTCTGGCTACCATTCAGGCACTAAATGGTCCCGACTATCAAGACTAGTGGTCATCATTTCATTTTTCTAAGCCAAACCTCCCCTTCAGTCACGGCAAGATCTAGGCATGAAAGGAATACGAAATCATGTTTTTTGGTTAATTCTTCATTTTCAAATTTCCTGCAATAACCTCTAAAAACTTACAAGGTTTTAAACTCTTTTCTTAATCTATCATAATCATATATATATATATATATATATAAAATATGAGAATGCTCAATCCATCAGTTACAATATTCTTTATATATTTTACACAAGCAATTCCTTTCACTATAGGTGGTGTGATATTATATATCATACCCTTATATATAATACACATATGTATGAAATAATTGTTTACCATTACATATAATATTTTATACATGCAATCCCTTCACCATAGGTGGTGTGATATTATATACAATACCCCTATATATATAATATACATGTATGAAATAATTGTCCACCATTATATATAGCATTCTTTATATATTTTATACATGCATGTGGTATCATATTTTATATAATACCCTTATATATAATATACATGTATGAAATAATTGCCCGCTATTATATATAATGTTCTTTATATATATTATACCTACGGTTTCTTTCACTACAAGTGGTTTGTTAATATATATGATACCCTTATATATAATATACACACCTTTTCCTTCCAATATCCTAGGTTAAGGTGAGGTGGAGGTAAGCGCTAGAGTACTTAGGCTCTTGTTGTTTCAAGGAGATTATGACCTGAAAATCCCTTTGATCATTAGGTCCTTGGGATGCTCTTCTCCTCGAATTATCTCTTTTGATTTTAACCCCTTAACTCTTCTGTGTCGATGCTAAACCAAGTGCAACTCCTTCTATCTCGACTTGATCATATTAGGGTTAAGTACCAAGTCGTGGTGTCTCAGTCAAGATAAGTTTTGGCGAAACATGTATCCAGGTAGGTGCGGATATTAACTCAAAAGAACCAGAATGTAAGTTAGTCCACTTAGGCTTACTTCGACCTAGGAAAACACTTAAAACCTTATGTCGTTGAAAGAAGACGTTCACTCTTCTTTCCATAGACCCATTCACGGTTTTACCTTGCCTAGTGGATTCAGTCATATGTTGTTTAAGTCGTGTCCCGGTCTCACGTCTCCCAAGTCTATAGATTAGGAAATCACATCACCTAACATACCGGGTTCTGCTGGTGGGGTCTTGGCCTTGAGCTCCTCACCAGAGAACAAATACATTCAGAAATTACAAAATATTCAAAGGCAATTTAAGAGGGATGTTACAATCGGCCCAACCTTAATTGCCGAAACATAAACACTAAATCAATGGTGGCACTTTTTCCTAGCTCCACACAATGATTATTTATATCATATTATTTAAATGCAAATGGGGTCAAAACCAGGGTGTTATAGAAATTATGTTACTATACAGTTAAAAATACATGTGATATCAAAACCAAAACATTAATCTGATATCAATAGGTTGTCTATCCATGCAAGGGAAATCAAGTTCTAAAACAAACTCCATATAGGGTTCATCTCTGAATGGTAACCATACCTACCGAGTCCAAAAAAGTTCCAGAGAAAATATTGCCTTACTACTGCTATAAACAAAATTCTAGCATAACTAATTGTTATCAAACTACTTATGGAAACTAAGACCATGAAATTATTTGAAATTGCGGATGGTATCTGCATCTTCAGGCTTCTCCTCCAGGATTACATAATGCTACTTTTTTGGATTTGGAAGAGTTGTCTTTGACATCCTTGATTGATAGTCCAACTGTTTTCTTGAATGAAGAGGGATCATCCAAGCCTTTCCATTCCACATCCTTCCATTTATGGCCGCTTGTAGACCCAATATCTACCTTGTCATGAGTTGTTAGGAGCTGCATGTTGTGTTGCTCAGGAGGTTTAGAAATCTGAGATGGGCTCGACGAGGAAGAGGTGTGAAGGAGATGAACTGTTCTCCTGAGAGATCTCCTGTGAATGAAAAAATACCTGGGCGAGCATATTCTTGACTGTCTAATAGTGTTTACGATGAGTTTGGGATCTCTGACCAGCTAATTGATGCACCACCATTTGCTCTTCTAAATCATCCAACATATCTTTCAAATGCCTAGGAATTGAACTGCCATAGCCACTGTCAGTTGAACCTCTGCAGCCAGGATGGCCTGAGTAACCATGACCTCCATTTCTACATTGAGGGGTGGTGCGCAATCTTGTAGACAATATAGCTCTATTAGGAAAGCCATCCATACCATGATTACGAGTGTAAAGTCACAAAGGAGGAGTGAACCTAACCCAGAGTGGGCTAAGGTTTGGAGATGGAGAAATCACAGAGCCAAGAGCAAAAACCGTCCAAAAGAGATGTCCTCACTGAAATGCAGGGTGGAAACACTCTAAAGGATCCAGACCAAAGGTGCCCAAGGCTAGAAACTTGCTAAGATGAAATGCTTGTATTCAGCTTCCTAATGAACTATAATTTCACTCAGGAGGCATGATTTACATAGTACTATGAATTACCCTATGCAAAGGTCGAAGAGCCGGATTCTAAAATGTTCTTGACCTTACTTGTCACGAATAATTAAATAGCATGAGGAACGAAATGAGGGATATCCATGTGGTGGGTGGGTGGCTCCCTCAATCCAGCTCCCACACATCCATTTGGCGGTGATTTGGCCCTGCATCCAAGAATTTTAAAATTATAATTATATTTAATGATGTTTTCTAAATTTGTACCTATTTGAAAACAAGTATCAAATTGTGGAAACCTTCACTATATTTGAAGTAGTATTCTTCTTGCATTTTATTTTAAATTATTATTATTATTTATGATAGTAATGATTTATATATATTATTATTTATTTTATTAAATCATCATCATTATTATTATTAATGTTTTTATATTATAAATGGGTGATATTAATCTTTTATTAAATTATTGATTATATTATTATGTCACCGCATGGTCGTGATATATATGAATAGGTTGGTTGTATTATTTTAACAGTACAATAGAAAAAAATTTCAAAAAAATATCAAAGTTCTCTAATGTTTAAAAATTTTAATATTTAATATATTTTAAAAAATATATTTATTTGAGTTTCGATTGGCCTAATTTTTTGCTGACCCAAGCCTCGAAATTTGGTGCCAGGGGTGGGCGGCGGAGCGGACGTCATAAAAATTCAAGTCCCGCGCATGTCAACAATCACGCAGCAATGGCGGGCCATTTTATGCCTGTGTCGGTATACAAGGGAGTGGCACGACGATGAAGTAATTATTATTACAAGATCCCCTATTTCTCACACACAATCTTCATTTTCTTCTTCTGTTCCGTTGGCTTCGTTGTTTGGTTTCTTGTTTTTCACCTACAGACTTAGAAGGACGAGCAAGACCATTTGCTTGCTTGCTCTTTACTTGCATACTAAAAAGAGGGAAGGAAGGCTAGTGCAGTGAGTGAAGAAGTCAGTCACTTCGTTTACTGGCACGATGGAAGAAGCCGCCTGATTTCCGCAGGAGTAGGCGGCTTTGACAGGCGTCCAGTTTGGCCTTGCATCGCCCAAAGAAATTGTAAGTGGATGCACGAAATAGAGAAGAATAATGGGCAATCGGGTTCTTCTTTACTGCAATTCTGAGGCAAGTAATCTATTTTAACTCAGTTAAAACTCATTTTCATGCCAATTCGGTTGGAAACCACATTTGAACTCTGAATGTAAAGAATGCGTTAACATCCTCTTCTATTTTGAGCTCTGATTTAGTTGAAAGTCTATAGATTTCAAAATTAGTTAGTGCTATCTTTTAATTGACTAGGGCAACTCCCAACTCAAGTAGGGTTGTTTAATTAACTTCTAGTCAAAGTTTTTATGGAGAATCAACTAACGATATGGATTTCTATTCCTAATGGCGGATGAAGCACTTTAGAGATCAAATGATGCCCTAAAAGGGTACTAAGATGATGGGATTCTGAAGGTATTTGTAACACTATAGCAGACCAGTTGCTGGAGTATCACAGATGAAGTTTTTGGGGGTAAAAATAAGCATTGGACAGTCAATCAACATGGCATGATAATGAATATTTGGGTAAACTGGAACGAGTTAATCATTCATGAAAATTGGCTCTAGCATTATTGAGGTAACGATATTGCCTTTCCTAGACTGCATATCTAAACTGCTTAGACTCCTATAGCTATATACCCCACCTATTGGTTCATGACTCCCTGTGACGTAATCTCATTCTTTGTTTGAGTTTGTTAAAAAAAATCAATGAAAACTATGGTCACCTGCTCTTCTCCTGGATAAGCCACACCAGCAATTGAAGATCTTGTGTAAGAACCCGTTCAATAAGAAGTTTATGCATAAGTAGCATAACGGTAAGCAGAGGCATAGGTTGTAGATCACTTACTCCATTTTACCTGTTATACTTGGTAAAAAGAGAAAAAGAAAGAAAGGTTGGAGAAGAGCACCCAAGTTAAACAAAATACAACACTTGTTTTTACGTTTTTTGGTTGGGAGTACACTTTTAACCAGTTATCAGCCTTAATAACTCTCTCATCCTTGCTAATTAGCTTATAATTTTCTTGTTTTGAGAATTGAAGAATCTCGACAAAACCTGAGGCGAGGTTTGGCTGAGGTGGGCTGGGGTGAAGAGGGTTTAATAAGTTTTTTTGAGCAATTACGAACTAAATTGTTTTCCTAGGAAAGTTATCTTCCAAAGGATAAATGATTGACATTGTACGAGAAAGGGCTCTTAATTTGTTGAAAGATAGAAACCAGGGTCATTTTCCCCAAAGTAGCATCATAGACTTGCTAATTCCACAGTAATTCTAAAAATCACGGTTATTGTAACTTCTCCTGAATTTTCCTAGAAATTAAAATTTCTTAATGTCATCTTCATCTTCTTGTTGGAAAAGGACCATCCTTGATTGTTGCATCGCTAATGTGAAGAATGTCGACGCCATTGTCAAATATAGTTTAGACTACAATACTCTTTTTTCCCCATAAAGGCAGTGGATTCCAATAGCTGGTATTATGTTCTAATTTTACAATAAGATTCTTATGGTTATTAATTGAGAAAGGTTAAACGTGCATCGGAGGTTTAGCAAATAGTTTTTTCAGTTTTAGACTACTATAGGATTTTTTTTTCATAAAAGCAGTGAATTCTAATAGTTGGTATTAAGTTATGATTTGGTTCGTGAATTTAGTTATAATTTCCTTCACAGGTGCTGAAATACTATTTAAAAAAAATTTCCATGGTATAGAGAAAAAAAATAGTAAATTTAACAGCAACATGGAAGCGAGGAAAAAAAAAAAACCCCAGCAAATTTAATAGTGACAGGGAAGCCATGGCATGCCCAAGCTAGAGACTAAAAGAAAACTTAGCACACTTAAAATTTGCAACTTGGCACCATTTCTCTTATTGTAATGCTTTTCACAACATATTTTGTATTTCATTGTGTCCATGACCTCCATCAAGGCCTTAGTTTATTCTCTACCTTCTTTAATTTGTCTCTATATGTTGTTTGGACAGTTATTTTTCGCTGCAGTAGCCTCAATGTTGCAAGCGCTGCAAGGCACCTTATCCTTTCTAGGGATACTTTGCTGCAGACCTAAGGGAGAGGAGTGCTTGTATGAATTGTTTAATGAGTTGGTTTTGACAAGGAATTGAAAATACAGATCCTTGATCAACATATATTGTGCTTGATACTTGTTGAGAGAAGGCATGATCAATAACATTATCATCTTTGTATTCCTCTTCATCTTTCATAAAATTCTAACTTGCTTTTATTTGGGTTTTCCTCACCTTGTCCGAGTTTCCAAATTCCACGTCCAACACACGAGAATCCCAAACAGTTCTCTTCACTACAGATGAAATTTTTTTCAATAGATTCGGGGAGCTTGCAGGTTGCATGGAGCGAGCCCTCATGAATTCCTTATCATACTTGTGAGAAATTCTAAGCTATCTCGATAGACTTTTCTATCCCAGAGATGCCCAAGAGAAGACTCGGTTTGGTCTTTTGGCGTGGATTTATATTTACAAGTGCAAATATTAAGTTCCAAACAATCCATCTTGTTGCTTTTCAAGGAGATATAGTCTTCAGGAGATTTGAACTTAGAAAAATTGGAATTATCCATAGGCACTGCATTTGACATATATGTGGGAGATATAAGACAGTTTGCAAGCAAAGTAGGAGCATAATTCCCATTTGAAGGAGACCTCGAAATTGAAGGCTTGTAGAAGGTGGAGGAAGGGCTATCTGGGAATTATTTATAATAATGAAGTCCAAGCTTTACACTTCTATACCCCATAGAAACTGTGAATTTCTTCTTCGCTCCATTTGTTTTAATGTCATGCTGGTGTAACAATGGCATTGTCATGCCATTTGTTTTAATGTCATGCAGGTGTAACATTGGCATTGTTTATAATGCCTTCACTTACATTTTCTTATTTTTCCAAATTGATTAGGTTATATATATATTTTTTATTTTTTTATTTTTCCAAATTGATTAGGTTGAGTGAGATGGGTAGGCACTGGTGTTGTTTGCAACGCCTTCACTTATAGTTTTTTATTATATATATTTTATTTTTCCAATGAGTGAGATGGGGTCGACAAGTCGTCTCTCCTAATAATTTGGTTTTTATTATATTTTTTATTTTGGTCGACAAGGCTTCTCTCCTAATAATTTGGTTTTTATTATATTTTTTATTTTTCCAAAGAGTGAGACGGGGTCGACATGGCTTCTCTCCTAATAATTTGGTTTGGTTCGTGAATTCCGATAGCTCGTATTAAGTTATAATTTGGTTTCGTGAAACTTTTGTGTGAGAGTTTTATAATGATTTTAACTCTACAATATAATGACTCTAACTTTAAACTTAGTGTTGGAATTTATTTTTAAAGGTTTGGTTCATTATACAACAACTATATGTTAAGATATAATTTGGTTCATTGAGTTTTTTAACATATAGTTTGGTTCATTCGTTGGTTTACAAAGTATTTGTTTACATAGTATAAATTGTATTTGGAAAATATCCCTTATTTTTTCAATAAGTAGGTGATTTATTTCTTATTTAGTTTTTCTAAGCATAGAAGATGTTTTTATTCAATTTTGAGAAATTCACTTTATATTATGATTATAAATAGTTATTAGTGAATCCAATGGATTTAAATGGAATTCATAAATATTTGTTATTTTTCAATAAGTAGGTGATTTATTTCTTATTTAGTTTTTCTTAGCATAAAAGATGTTCTTATTCAATTTTTTAGAAATCTAGTTTATATTATGATAGTTATTAGTGAAATCCAATGGATTTAGATGAAATTCATAGGAATTTGCCTTCATGTCTAATGTATATAGGTTTTAAGAAAAATCATGGCTTGAAGGGCTATATATATAGGTTTTAAGAAAAATCACTGCTTGAAGGGCTATATTGCATCTGCATGTTTTAATTTGTTGTAGTTATTTTATGATTTTGGTTGAGTGGTCACCGTGAAGGTTATTTATTCTACCTATTTCAATGAAGCCATTTATGTGTTTATGTGTATGCTACACCCTTCTCCAAGTTTACATGGATGTATCCATATTTAATATGCAATAAAATGGACCTTTGATCATGAATAAGGATGCTTAGCACACATTTTGCATCTTTTCCAATTATCTTTGTTGCCTCAAATCATTCTCTAAATCAATTCGATGGCTAAGTAGTGAAATCCATTTGATGGCTAAGTAATTTTTCTCGCAAAATAATTTCCCTTTTTGTTACAAATTTGTGACAAAGTACTACATTTCTATAGCTTATATAGCAATAGTTGTTACCAACTCCGGTGAGATTGCCACCTCGTGGCTCTTGTTATTAATGCTTTTTATATTATAAATAGGTGATGTTAATCTTTTATTAAATTATTGATTATATTTTATTGATTAATAAACTATATTTATATTATAAGTCTATATTTATAAATAAAATTTATATTATTTATATATTTTATATTAAATAGTTGAAAATCATATGTTAAATTATGAATATTCAGTATTTTATAGAAATAATTTAAATCTATATAGAATAATTTGAATTTATTATGATGATGATTATTATTAATAATTCATATATCTAATAAATTAAATCATGGTTTTTACTTATTATTATTTATTTTATTAAATTATAAAACAGATTTTATTTGTTGATAAAATTTATTTATATGTTTTTTAAAAATTTATAAATATAAATAAATTTTATATTATTTATTAATTATACAATTATATATTTGAGAACTTTTAGTAGTTTTAAGAATTTGAGATGTCTACCCATGAGATCAACTATGTGATAGTAAAATTTTATTTGTCCTATAAAAAAATAATGTTCATAAATTAACTTTTTATCAATAAAATAATAATGAGTGTTTTGTTGTTGTTATCAACAAAATTATAGTATTTGACTTTTTCTTGTTATTATTAAAGACAAAGCTATTTATTATTAATAATTTTAAAATATATAAATATTAAATGAAATTTTAAGTTATAAATAATTATTAAAGTAGTAATGAATTAATAATAGACATAAAATATTATAATATACTTATTAGTATTCATGTGTTATATTTTATTAGTGGCTAAAGCTTATTTATAATTTATAATATGTGTATATATGTATTTAGTAAATTGAATTTGTTATAGTTATGATGATATATATGATGATATCAAACACAATTATTTAAAAAAAAAATCACTTTCAAATAAAATTAATAACAATATAACTATTCAATTATTATAATAATATATTATAACATTATTTATTATAATAATATAACTACACTATATAAATAAAGTCACAAATATAAATATAAATGTTTTGTTATAAATTAAAATAAATTAAAAAATGTATAAATGAAAATGTGAAAAGATAAAAAAATATAAAATATATGATATTGTAGCTAGAATTTAAAATATATGTTAGGAAGTTATTTATGTTTAGAATTAAATTTGGAGTTAGTTGGTGTAGAAAATGTGTTAAATATATATATGTTGATTTGGGATATATAATAAGGTATAGAAGTTGTTAGAATTTAAAATATATGTGATGAAGTTTATTTATGTGTTGGATAATTTAGTGTGCAAATAAGGGGAAGTAAAAAAATACATATTACATACTATATAACATTACAAAAGATACATACTACATCACACTACAAAAGACTACTATAGAGATGATGAGCGCCACACCCTCTAGAGCATTTGGATAGGTTTAATCCCATCCCAAAAAAAATATCAATTTTTGTATTAAGAATCATTAGTCTATGTCTTTACAAAATTGTCATCTCATCTCAAATCTTATCTAAACAAACATATATATTATATAAGAGATTGAGAGTAAATACATACATATGAAAAACAATAAATTATGCAAATCCTTCCATATTACTTAAAAAATAACATTGAATCATTCTTTAAAAGATGTTTGATACCTGAAAAAATAACAAAACAAATCAAATATGAGACACTTCTTTATTTAAATATTAAAAAAAGGGTAAAAAAGATTATGATAATTACTTTCTCTCTCCTTGTTCTATAAATTCTTAAAAATTATTCAACAATACAATTCAATGTTCTAGTGTAATTCATCTATTGCAAATCATGTGTGGTATCATATTTGTAAGAAAATTAGCTTTCCAAAACATGTTTTTTTAAATATTGAAATTAAAAAGATAAAAGAAAAACATATACATAAATTATAAATTAATAATGTTCAACTTCTTAAAAAAAAATTGCCATAACATATTTGTCATACAAAAAGCACATACTGCTTCTTCTATTAACCAAAAAGATTAGATTAGAAATGCTCCCTCTATTAACCAAAAAAATTAGATTAGAAAAAAACAAGATAAAATAATTAGATCTTCATAACTTTTAAAAATTATATCCCTTTGTTTCACATCATCATATTACACTAACACATTGCAAAATAAACAAATATTTAACAATCCTCTCTGGATGAATCCTTGTATATAAATATCAAGATCCATGATTTCATAAAATTGAAATTTTACTCAAACATCTATATGATTTGTCCCTTTGTAACTCTATATGATATCCATTTATATGTGAAAGAAAATCCATATCCATTTATATGTGAAAGAAATAAACCGGGCTCAGCCTTCCATAATTACCTTGTTTGACCGAAATTTTGTAGCATCCAAGAAAATATAGAGCAAACTTATGGGGGCGGGGGGCGAAGTAAAACATTGATTTATAGCAGGGTTTTAGTGAGAATTAAATGTTATTGGTATTCCATGGCCATAATCCGTCATTTAGTTTTCCAAACCACCCCTAAAGACTTGATTCTAAGTCGAGAGAAAATCCGATTCAAAGTTCTTTCAAGTGCTAATAACTCATAAGAAAGATGCAGATTATCAAGCTGGCATGTTCTAACTCATAAGAAAGATGCAGATTATCAAGCTGGCATGTTTACTTCCCATGAGGCACATTCGGCTAAAAGGAGGAAGGATAAATCAATGCACTATACCTCAGTTATGGATTGGAAAATTTTCAGCTGGGTGAATGACTCGCGGCAGGGCGATCTTAGGGTAAAATTCGACTTTACGAATGATTTAAGAATGATTTGAAGGTTCAGCAGGATGGCGATCGATCTTCATTAATCAGACACGCTTCACTGCCAGGAGTTTAGTGTCAATAATGGAGTTCAGGGTTCGCAATTCTCAGTCTCATGATGAAAATCCTTTGCATCTGACTGACGATCAATTAGCTGGTGGTGACTTGATCGGCAAAATTGGGATACAGGAGTGCTTACACCCTTGTTTCGAGTAGAAATCATAGTTCGAGAATCCTGGAAAATGTGTATTTGAGAGCAGTCGATCAGAAACAGTGAGATAGCAAATCAACAGAGTAAGGAAGGTGAAGTCTTCTGCTGGGAGGCGACAAGCATTAAGATTTGGAGCTGGTTGGAGGTAAGCAACGCTGTGCTGGATATTCATTTTCCTGGTTGGGATGCTAGTATAGAGTTAGTCAATCTGGTTAACAGTAATAAATCTGTTAGGAAGCAAAGTGATTTGTCTTGGAAGCGGCAGAAATACTTCTAGTCTTTGGGTTGGTGGTACTATCAGATCCAGTAAAAGGAAAGCGGGGGATTCAGACAGAACTAACAAATTTCCTTGGTGGTCTCTGCTTCAAATATTGAAGCTTTCGCTGTATGGTGGAAATTGGCTTGTCTTCGACCGTTTCAGTGGTCTGCAGACTCCTCCTGGTTGTCCTGGGAATTCTCATGCCTGTAGTTGTTTGTGGAAAAATCTGAAAAGTTGGGGAGTTAATCGACGCGGTGAGAAAAATTATCTTGTTATACAAGTCTGGTTGATAACCGTGGTTCTGGTCCGTGGATTACTGTGTGGTTTCAATCTCGGTCAGTGTAATTGTGTTGTTCTATTTGAGCTCTACTGGAGGGTCTTGGTTCAACGATCGTCACCTTTGGTCAAAATTTGGAGGTCTGTACACTTATATAGATGTGTTCTGCTCCCATGGTTTTCTCTGGAGTTTCTGCCAGGATTGTTGCTGGTAGATTGATTTGAAAACTCGGGGGGGTCATCACAGGGACGAAGGTGAGGACCTAGAGAACAATTGGTTCAGATTGAGGAAGAAATTAAGGGTGTCACGCTAACTGGTTATGACAAGCAGCGATACTGGATTTTGTAAGCTACCCAAACAGGAAAGGGCATATTTGCCAGATCTCGCAGATAACAAGAAGCATCGCATAATAACCCTATAAATCTGTTCCTGCTACCGGAAATCTATATTAGAAATCTATATTGAGTGCTGGACTACTTTTACAGATGCCATGGATGGCTGTCTTTATCCTGATCTATTGAATTTATTTTACAGTTTGCACTGCTTTTTTTTTAAGTAACCTGCCCATTTTCATGATAGAAATGTGCATCCTATATGAAATTGTTGACATTGCATGTCCTTAAGACAATGCTGCATTTTCCAGAGATATTGAAATAATTGGCAATTCCTATAGATCTGGAATAGGAAGTATGCAGAGGAAGGTGTATCTGTCCATCAATATAATAATTCTCCTTGTCTAAACCATAAGCAAAGATCCAGATAAATTCTGATTCTGGTAGAGATCCTGACAAACATAAGAAATTTTCTGGTTCTCAATTTTGTCCGACCAACAAACCATTTGTACCACTTGGATTGAAAACTTGTCCACGAAACTCCACCTTTAGATGGAAATCAGTCAAATATTTTCCTAAAGCTCAGTTAAAGTATGTTTCGCTAAATTAGATTGACATTTAACCAGCCATAAAGTGGCATGATCTAGTCGAACAAAATTACTGGCATATTTATCTTATAGTACAATGGTCTATTTATCGTCCCTATAAATACCAAAGTGACCAAAAATGCTTAATATACCCAATGTCATAGCTATTCAAGAAAATCCAACCAAATCCACCAATTACACCAGAAGGTGTGATATTTTTTTGTTTCAAGATCATGAAATGAGGTGGATATAGAGGTATCTATATTTTTAGAAGCCTCACTAATCTTTTATGAGAAGGATGATTGGATGGTTGGTTCTTACTGCTTAGCCAGTCTTGCTGTTAAAGATAGACTAAATCAAGTCTAACGTATGGCTGTTGCATGGTTTGCCATAGGACAGAGACTGTAAAGAATGTGTTCTGGGATATGGCAGACTTGCAAGAGAATTCATTGTTATTTGTAACTGCTTGAATTAGCAGCTCTTGTTCATTGGTATCCTAAAAGTGGCAACCAAGAGCATAAAAGTTACTTTTATGTGTCTCTGTATAATTAAAACCTTAATATCCATGGGCATATTTTTTTTTGCTTCAATAATTATGTCAATTATCCTAGTATTTGAGAACCGTAAGATAGATGCTTATAGCCCGATATGCTGTGGTCAATTCACGCAACTTTTTATGCTACAAAGCACAAAAAGAGATGCACCATAAATAAAAGTAAAAAATTTGTGACAATATAGATGTGTTCTGCTCCCATGGTCTTCTCTGGAGTTTTTCCCAGGATTGTTGCTGGTGGATTAATTTGAAAAGTAGGGGGGTCATCACAGGGACGAAGGTGAGGACCTGGAGAACAATTGGTTCAGAACTCAAATATTTCAATGTCCAGAGATTTAAACAGTGTTGAAGATTGGCAAAGACACTGGGAGCTGAAATATGAACGGGATCAATTCATAACCAAGACTAAATTCCACCATATCCAGTCTCAAATGAAGCATCTGAGATTTAAGCTAATTATGGCAGAAGTTGAGATCTACTTTTGGAAGGACAAGGTTAATTCGCAGGAGGATAATCATACTATGTCTCAGGGGAGGTTTCAAAGTGAAGGACAAGTTCAGAATCTCATTGACATGGATAATCAGGTGGAAGTATTGGAAGTTCCTGAAACCAGTGAGAAGAATGATGAGAATGTAACTGGGACAGCTTCTACTTGTCATATTTCCTCTCAAGAAATTCAGTAGTAACCTGTTTCAGCCTGTCTGAACCAAATTTTGTCATAATGTCTTTTTATGCAGTACAAATACCTTTTGTGTTTTAGACAGTTTAACCTTGTGCATACAGTTCGATACTAGAGTAACTATGTCATCTATAAAGAGCTAGTTTGTAACTACAGGTCGTCTTGTTCGGCCAATACCTTTTTCTATATAAAAAAATTACTGGTTTTTGTCAAAATATATATATATATATATTTATTTATTTTACAATCACAAAATCCTAAAAATAGCTATGCACTAATTTATATTTTTCTCTTCTCACCAAAATACTATTTAACAAAATCTAGGTGCAACCTTGATATTGTGAACCAACCCATCTTGTACATAGATTAACCTTTAAAGATGATTTTCAGGTATGTTTTGAATAAAATAATGAGTGCTAGTCTGTAGTGGGAATTAGTTATTAACTATCAGATTTGATTGCATGATGATAACCCCGACTCATAGGAATTGCCATAGATATATCCATACTGTAAACAGAATACATTTTTGATGAGCATTTAACCAGGGCTCTCAGAAAACCAGGATCAATTTAGCTACTTTCGACCTGTAGATCAGTTTTGAGGTCTAACTAGAATTTTTTGGGTTGACGACTTGACAATACACTTATCATCTCCTATCAGACTTCATTGCATGATGAGAACCCCGACTCATAGGAATTGCCATAGATGTATCCATACTGTAAACCAAATGCATTTTTGGTGAGCATTTAACCGGGCTCTCATGTCTCAGAATACCTAGATCAATTTAGCTACTTTCAACCTGTAGATCAGTTTTGAGGTCTAATCAATGGGTTTAAAAGGAATTTTATGTATTGATGACTTCGACAATATACTTACCATCTTCTATTGTATATATTTTATGTATATATTTTAGGTTTATAGGATTTTTTATTATTTTTGGCATGTTAATGGATGTTGTTATCTAGAAATTGATCCCGTTCATTATATCTAATCTCAAATATTTTTTGCCTATCAGTTATAGTTATTTACTTCTCTAGTATCAATATTAACACTTAGTTATTTTTGTTTTCTAGGTTTCTGTTTGAACTTTTAAACTATTGACGATCTGCAAAAAGAAATCCATTTAATAATAAAAATTTATTTTAGCACATTTTATTGTTGTTATTATTCCAACAGAAAAACCATTTTTATGATAGTACTAACAATTAACTTCAAAAAATAATGTTTTAATTTTGCACTCGCTGTAGAACATCCAGTTTAAGCTGCATACGACTAGGCTCATAAAAACTTTGTTGCAGAGTAACCCTTTGGTGTTCCTTGCCATTCTTCCTAAGCATCTATGTTTTTCGAGCTAGTCCCTACTCAATAGTTAAACATTTGCAATAATATGAGTGCAAGGCAAGTTGCAATGCACAACCACATGGAAGGAGACTCAAATTAATTGGAGAAATAAGCAAGGCAAGGACAAAAATCACTTTACTGGTAGGAGTTTATATCAGATTTGTTTTTCTTCCATTGCCAAAGTTGCAATGCACATCCACATGGAAGGAGACCCAGATTAAGTGGAGATATGAGCAGAGCAAGGACAAAATCACTCTACTCCTTGGTCAGTCCTCAAATGTGAACTTTGCCTATATCTGTATACAACAATGTTGATATAACTCTTGTGCTTATAACTGTCGACAATCAACAGCTATACAACAATGTTGATAAAGCTCTTGTGCCTATAACTGTCGACAACCATGTTGATAGAGCTCTTTTAATAGCCTGAATCCACAAAAAATCTATTTTCTAAACGTCTGGTTTGTTGTTGAATAAAGATATTTATGACTATCAAGTATAATATTATCTTAATACTTATTCTACAACCACAAAATCCTAAAATTAAGATCCTATAATATTTTTTCTACAACCACAACTTAAAAGTAACTATGCAGTAATTTTTTATTTTTTTCTCGTTCACAAAATTACTATTATAACAAATTATGAATTCAATACTCTGTTAAAGCAAAATCTGGATTCAATACTCTGTTAAAGCAGAAAACCTGCTAATGATGAACTAAACAAAAAGTTAAAGCAGAAATACCTGCTAATTCTGGTTTAAAACAAAAAAAACAACATGAATATAATAACCATTTTAAAAAAAAGTTACATAGACATTCCTGTCAATTGTCCTGGGCCTGGGCTTGGGCTGTTGCAGCTGTTCCCTTGCGCCTGGGCTTGGGCTATCACAGTTGCTTCATTTTTTTTCCTTATGATCAATATATTTAATTCCCACGGATTAATATTCAAGGTATCCTACATGGGCAAGAAGAAAAACACAATCAGGCTAATCTTTACGAGTAACCTACCCGAACAGGAACAACATCATACTCATTATTAAGATTCATGGAGAAAGAGTGGACTCTTTTGTCAAGAAACAAGAAAGAAGAAAATCCATATATACCTGTCATGGGTGTGGGAGTCCCGGTAAAAGCATCTATCCTTCATTATTTTTTTTCTTCCTGCTTCTCTTGGATCAAGAAAATGTAACCTTCTTTATCATATTACAAAACATGAACAGACCACACACAATACAAAGACAGACACAAAACGGATACACAGACAAACACACAACACGCAGGAAGCGCTTCCATTTAAAAAGTACAGACAGACTCTGCAGATGACAAAGGAGGCTCTGAGCAAACATTTCGAATACAAATTGATACATACATATACAAACTTGACCGTTATAAGAGCGCATCCCAAAAATGATCCGCTCTCATCCCGTCGATCTCTAGCAAAGTCTTATTTAGCTTTTCAACAAAATCTTACCATGTTTTGAACAAATTTCTTTATCTGCTTTTCTCCAACAAAGCCTTTTTTAAGCTTTTCAACAAAATCTTACTATCAAGGATCAAATTTGAAGGGAAAGGTTATATTTCAATATCAAGAGTTAATATGTTAATAACCCTTCCTGATTGACAAGTTAAAAAAATATATTCTTTTCATATGAAAATAAAAAATGATTCAAAATTTCATAACCAAAACATATTAATTGCAAAAAAATTTTAACTTATATCTATCAAAATATTTTTTTTCATAAAAATGAAATATACTCATTTCAATAATATACTCCCTTTAATAATATGCAATTCCTCTTCAAAGTTTACTAAATCTTTCAAAAGCACACATTTATATAAAACAAATTCATTTCATATTACTTTACTGTAAATATATATGAAACAAAGCTAAAATTATTGTGAAAGAAATATAAATTTATTGTGTA
>LPNX010536996.1:289649-356090 GCA_001517045.1 Pseudotsuga menziesii
AGTAGTAGTAGTAGTAGTAATTTGTATTATAATTAGTAATAAACTAAGTCCTTTTTTTTTGTTAGAAGAATGGGAAGCAATTGTTACATACCTTCCAACCACCATATTTGTTCAAATTATGAATATGCTTGGCAACCTTGATGGCATCTCTAAACTTTCATTTAAAATAGTTATCAATTTTTGCAAGAACCTTCATATTTTCAAGACATATTTGTATTGTGGGAGTGTTCAATAAGATTAGAGGTGTGGAAGTGTTCCAACTTGATGTCAACTTTGTGTTCCTTAATCCTTAATTGAAAAGGTCACATAGTCTCCCTAATCTATGGTTTCCTACAAAAGCAAGGAATCACACACCCCTTTGTGATGATGTGGATAAATTGGTTATTTTACTTGTTTCATCATTAATCTAATGGACCTATGTATTAAATTGAGTAGATAGATCTGTGGACCAACACACAACTCATAAGATAGATCATACAATTTTACTCAGAAATTGAAGAATGAAACAGTGAAAAAATGGCTTGCAACTGTGAATGCTTTCATTAATCAAAATTAATTAGATAATTAATTACAATAGCTAAATAGCCTCATGCAATTCGAATCCATGTGAGGAAATTCGAATTGGTTTTACTCTACTTGACTGTATGGATAACTAACCTTGTCTAAATCATTATTGGAGTTCAAAATCCAAACTCAAGTGTCCAATTTAGTGCTGACTAGTCTAACTCACTAAGGTAGGTGAGTAAATGCACCTCAGCTGCATGCAGCAATGAAAACCTAGCGCTAACTGAGTAGAACTGAATGAAACAGACTACATTTGAATGTAACTGACTCCTAACTGAGCTTGACTAGTCACCAAATGAACTCAACTAATGGAGGTTGGTGTCGGCACTCTCAATGGCTCTTAATTTGTAGGGATTGATCTAGGAGGGTCCTAAACTGATGCATGCAAGTGTAATCAGTGGCAGTTGGCCTCAATTAGTGTTCCCCACACTTTAGTAACTAGTATATGTGCCCCAATTGGGCCAAGTGGACTCAATGGTGCTAGTGAATAAATATAGAAAGATAATTGCAGAAGTATTTCTATGAGAGTCGGAGTGATGCATTATCGTACTGTTAATTCACAATTTTTGTAACGAAGAGGTTCTTTTACGATTTGTTGATTGGTGAAGGGTCACAATGAAGATACATGAATTTGAGATGAAGAGGCATGACTGAGGGTATACAAGAAAAGATTTAAACCTTCAAACGAACATCTATGTACATTCAATTAGAAGATCTAAAGGTGTACATAAGTCATAGATCAAATTATTATGAGAGGGAGGTTGGTAGGTGCAAGGACATGCTGCAAGCCTGTAGGGGGTCATAGACTCTTTCCAGTTGTTGTTGGTAAACAGGGTGTTGGTGCATCCTTCAGTTCTAATTGAAAAAATTGGGTGTTGGTAAAAGTAGTTGTAGCTTGCAAACCATTTGTAAATATAATTTTGCAGTAATAAGAAATATTGGTGGGTTTTCCCAATTTGGGTTCCATGATTATATTGTGTGTTCTGTGTTCATTGTTGATTTTGTTTTAAGTGATAAAAAATTAAATAGATAGGTTAATGTTGATTCACCCCTACCTCTCAGTATTACTTATTTTTCTAACATAACTTAATACTTCTTTGAGCTCACTAGTGAACCAAGAGATCAACAATTAGACTCATAAACCGAAGTCCTTGTTGCATAAAAAAAATTCCAATGGTTTCCAATGAAGGTTTGGAAGAAAAGCCCCGGGACCTAGGTAGGTAATTTCTAAACAATCCAGAGGTCATAGGTTCTATTATCGTAAATTCACATTTGCAACATAAGATATAGTACCTCTCTAGGAGAGCTTAATCAAGAGCTCACAATCCCTATTTGTTTGTTTCTCTTTTCCTTGGCAATAGTATAGGGCGAAGGCCGACCATTAACATTGACCCTAAGTTGTTGACCTCAACAACCACAACCAACACCATCACCACCTTTGCTTCTTAGAGTCATTGATTGAATTAAATTCCTTTATGAGATCGTTTAGTGATATGTCTAGGGAACTCACCATGGAGAACTAAACACCTCTCAATACCGAATGAACGAAGCCCAAAGATCCGACCTTTGTATGTAACATGCTCGTAAATCCCAGAAATGTGAAGAAAATGTCTGAGATGAAACCCTCCCCACTCTTTTTGAAACCCACAGAGAAGATGATTGAGTTGAAACATTTCCCTTTCTTTCCAAAACCCTATATGGATGAGAAAGTGTTGCATTTAGAGATACAGAGATTGACGAAGTGAGGTAGGATAAAATAGGATGGAATAAGGGGTTGTAAAGGCTCCCACATCGGGGGTTGTAAAGGCTCCCACATCGATAAACTAACACGAAGAACATGGCCAAGATTAGCGAACCAAAGAGATATCAAATGAATAAATCCTTTTGGAGAAGAAGAAGAATAATAGCTAAATGTTCGTGAGCATTGAATTATCATAGTATGTGAATTTATAGGGGCTCCATAGGCCCTATCGCTTGAGCTTGAGCTATAATACCAAAATGTAGTGCCTAGTATTTAACTGCTAAAATAACAATTAGTTTTCTAATCTCTGCTAGAATTAATGATACAACATAAAACATAACTATTTACATATAACTTATATGTACTGAAAGTATCTTGAATGAAAGAGAGTCAAGAAAACATAGTTGGAAATAGAAACATGGAAAAACTTAACTTACAAGAGAGTGTGGAGGGCCCACAGTAGCAACGACAACAACAACAATGAGTGGGGGACAAATATCCACCCAACTACCCCTCATTTAGAGAATGAGAGCCCTTGATCTCTCAATTAGTTAAACTATGCCAAATCAATTTCCTTACCTATCTCAAAATCAACTAGGTTTGAACTCTACTTCTCCTCAACTCCTCCTCCCCACAAACATGGAATCCTCACCACTGATGTAATAATTGGATTAACAAAAAATCTAATTCCCTTAGATAAAGAAGAAACCCCATGAAGTTCAACCTCCCCCTTAAAATACCATTTTTCTTATTATTAAAATAAGGTTTATCTGCATGGTGATACTTGTCATTGATGCAATAAAACTCAATAAATCCCATTTTAATATTAAGTATGCACCTACTTATTACCCTATTTTATTAATATTTTATTATTATGCACCTTTACTTATGCATATATAGTTATAAATTCTTAACTAGATGGGGCATTACATCTCTCCAACCTTTTGCTTGATTTCCATTAATTTTGTAACTCTCTATTGTTTTGGTTTTGATTTTTATTAAGGATTTAGTGGTAGTGTTGAATTCATTAATCCTTTAATCACACTCATTTAAACTATTAGAATGGGCATTTATAGTAAAGATGATAGAAAGATCATAATAGACATGAGTAGAGCAATCTTCCATTGCATTCTTAATGTAAGCATTACATCTGTTTACAACTATGATTCTCCAACTATTAACATACTAACTCTCAAGATTCTCATTCATTACATAAAAAACCTCATATATATGGCATGCATTACATCTCTTAACCACATGAACTTATGATTCTCCGACTACTAACATACTAACTCTCAAGATTCTCTTTCATTACATAACAATCCTTAGTATATATATAGGATGTGGAGGTGGTTACAAAGGATTCGAAAATATATTGAAGAATTTACCCACTATACTATAGTTATATCAAATTTTTGCATCTTTAAGAGAATTAAACAACTCCCTAGACTCCTTGGACAACCTAACTCGATGGAGACATTTAGTGAGAGCCCTATAATTCCAAGAGGCAACCAACCCAAAGAATTGACCTCTTGCTTACAATTTATAGTGAATAATCACTCGAACTTATACAATCTAACTCGTTACACTGGGTTGGGATAAAATTACATATCTCACACCTTGGTGTGTGTGTCGATGATGAACCAATAATCCTTGAGAATGAATGGATGGTTAAACCTTAATTAAAAGTTGCAATGCATATTTTGTTTAGTTATATGTTTTTTTCTTAATCATTTGCATACTTGAACTTGAAGATAAAGCGCAATAATCAAGTTTGGTAGTAACTTTCCCTCCCTTTTCCAAGTACCTTTGTTCATACTGAATCATTTTGTAGTAACTACAACAACTAGATTTCATACAAATACTTCTAGGGATTATATGCAAAAGATTGATTACACCCTATCTCTAAAAGCATGAGAGAATACGTATTCGTTTTTAAGTATTACTAAAGAGTTATCAACATTATGAGAGAACCACTAAGATACATGCGGTAATAATCACCTTTTTTTTATAGATTTCATACAAATACTTATAGGGTATGCAAAAGATTTATTATACCCCATATCTAAAAGCATGAGAGAATACATACTGGTTTTTAAGCATTACTAAAGAGGTATCAACATTATGAGAGAGGCACTAGGACACATGAGACAATAATCACTTTTTTTCTTTCCTTCAAATTCAAGGTAATACAGATAATTTCCATACTTTCCTTTTGTATTGTGTTCCCATGTAATGCCCCCAAGTACAAACTATGTTTTTAATTTTTAAATGCTGACTATTTTTTATTAATAAATTGTTGGCTAATAGAAAATCTACCAAAAGTCCGAGGAGGACTATGTAATAAATTAACCTTGGGGTTAATGACAGTGAAAAAAAGACAATAATAGATGCAAACGAATAAGGTGGAAGCACCCAGGTTAAAAGAGGAAACCTGCAAGAAATAATAAAGGACAGAGACCGGCTAACTTCACGGGACTGGAAAAAAGTAAGTGTCAGGAGTGCAGAATTAGCACAGACACATCCCTGGAATGGGGGATACCATTAGCCCTGTGAATTTCGGTAAGGAAGGGGAGAGGGATAATGAGGAAAGACCTAGGAAAAAACAAAAGAGGATCCAAGGAAAAATAAGCACAAAAAAGAGCATATGGTGTAGGCACGACGCTACCGAGTACGCTGGGGGGAAGGACTCTTGCTGTGAGAGTGCCTGTTATTGGGCATGATGGCCTATTGAAAAACTGAAAATTTGAAGTTGAAGTTAGTGGTCCTTACTGTTGTCTTGCGAGGTTTGGCTCAGGGGTGACTAGGAGGCACAGGAGCTGATCCTAGTCTACGGTTGGGAGGAACGTGGCTGCTTCCACCGCAGTTCGGTAATTCGGATTTACAGGTTTTAAATTATGAGTTGTTTGATCATTGGTGTATGCTGTAACATGCATTATTTCTATCTTCTTTATATATATATATCATTTCCTGTATGTGGAATTAGGTTTTATAGGCATAGGCTGCAATGAAATTATCTTTCCTTTTAAATGCTTCATGATTATGATATGGATTTTATATGCTTATGCTGTGAATAATAATGGGATTATTATCTAACGCTGTCACTGTAGGATAAAGAAATAAATGTTATATCCGATGATCTAAAATTCTGTACAGGGTTATTTCCCAGCATTTCTTGTTTATGATCAAATGAAAGGAAAAGGAATAAACCCTAGGATGGATCGTCACGCTCTAAGAACCCTGGTCGAAGGCACCCACATCCTAATAGTGAAACTCAGTACTCTAAACCCCATTAACTCACGACCCTGAACTTGCAGAGACTAAGCTCCGTAGCTAATCATGACCATGTCTTTTTTTTTCCTCAATTGAGAGGGCACTTGCTACCTGAAGGTTCCTTTCCCAACAGGAAGATTTGGCCTTTATCGAGATCGCGTAGCCATAGGAACTCCAAATTTGGCCTTGGGGTAGCTTTCGAAGGGGTGGGGTTTATCCCTGAGAATTGATCAGGCATAAAGGATGTTTTCCTTGGAAACAACGTAACCCTATGTGCTATGCGCCGCCATTCACTCACCCCCACTCACACGCAATGCACAGAAGTCCATATTTTAGTTGGAGCTGGGGAGATCATAGGGTATGGTTACTTTTTCAACCACCCACAAGATCTAAGGGTCTGCAAGGGCGAAGGGAGGTCTCGAGGAAACCATACAAGACATTACCCTTATCGGGTTTTTGAAAAGGGTATACATTTCCAGCATGGTAAAGGAAGTGGGTTTCGAAGGATGGCGAAACCCCAGAGGTTATCAGACCTAGAAAAACATAATTGCAGCATCACATCTATATTATTTCTTCATACAAATACATTTCAAGAATACCCTACTAAACCAGAGAAATTATGTGACCAAGCAAATTTAAGATCCTATTCAAACTTTAATCCTCCTTACACAAAGAGACTTTCAGCATGAAGCCCTAGGAAATGTAGCAGGGCCATTCCTTTTTTCACACCTAGTGTCGCAGCTTAAAACAAAAACTCAAAAGGAAAGTCTATTACAGTCCCTCAAGGGAAACTGATAGTCCAAAATTATTACAAACAAGAATTCGTAAAATATCATAAATTTATGACAGTGAGCTTGCTACGCCGTGGCCATTCAAGTTACCATTACATACTTGAGATTTCATCAAACCACCATTAAATCAACCCCTGGAACCCTCGGTTCCCCATACTGGCGCCAATTATGAAACCCTTTTCTAATATTGCAATGTCCTACAGCCAACAGAGATTTAACTCAAGGATGATAAATCTGCTTACCAGGAGAAGGCCCCTTGCACCCAACCGAGAGCCCACGTGCTTGGAACCTGCAAACCAAGTGACCAGGATCACTTTTCCTCAGTGGGACGTTAACCTTGAAACCTCCAAAAGAAAGAAACTAAACAATTAAGGCATAGAGTGTTTATATACCTATTACGAATAGTTGAAATGGACGAAGTTCACTAGCCTCACCTGGCACAAATGGACTCAAACTAGTTCCTCTGTAGGCGGAGTAAGGGGAGATTTCCAACGTGTTTTCCTCCTATGGACTAACCTCCTGACCCTCGTTGGTTCTGGCTCGAAATAGCTTGAACACCAAATACCAAGTCCTGTATATTGCCACTGTACTGATGGCACCTTGGAGCTAAATCTTAACTGACCCAAAGGCCGCGGGTACAAAATATTTAAAGACCATATTAATAACGGAGGGACAACTGAGGCTTCTGGAAGTTGACAACTCATCATAACCCATGTGACTATGGGGACCATAACAACGCACGCTGGGCTTGAAAGTACTCCGAGGTGGTAGTTGCATAGTCAAACAAGGACACATAGAACACCCTGTGATTGCCCTCATCTTCAATTCATGGAGTTCAGATTGGCTGTCATCCATGGTTAGTGTTAACTTAGTTGAAAACTTTGTTCAAAGTTGAACCTTGCTCTTAGCACCTTAGGTTAGTGTTTATACGCTTGTACGTATGCAGACTTTGGTTAAGCCAAGAACGTTCAAGCCCCTACTTTAAAATGAAAGTCAGCCTGCATGGGAATCCGATACATTAGAACCTTACAAATTAAAAGATTTATGTTCATGTCTAGGTAGTGTTGTGTTGTTTTTAAGAATTCTAAGTAAGGAGTATAGTGTTTTTTTAACCTAGGAAATCCTTGTCAAACCTTCCTGCACCTGTCACATGAAGATGGTGGTTAGCCGAAGCCAAGTAAGAAAAAATATCAACCATGAGGTCTACCCCGCCGACAGTAGGACCCTTAAGCAAAGTACTCCGGGAGAAAATGTATCAAATATAAAATCATAACCCTTAGAGGCATGTTTTTCACAGTTTTGCTTATCTAATTAAAACATGGTATAACTTCAGGAAAGGGTTAGACAGTGAGACTATGGTGTACATTTGAAACTCACATATTTTCAAGAATAAATTTACCTTTCGAGAATGAAGTATCATGCAAAGTTAGAATGCTATGAGGAAAACAAATATTTTTTTGGGGGGGTAGTTTACATATGGTATCAGAGCGCAGGTTCAGCCCTTCAGCCCGTTGGGTGCACCTCATTTATTTTGTTTAATTGCAGAAAATATATATAGTTTAATAGCACTCTAACAAAATATTGGAATGTTGTGTTGCATACTTGTGAATTTTCGATTATTATAGGAATTATCATGGCCTTTCCAATTGAGAACGAGGACCAACCTAAAAACCTTGAACATGCACCACCAGCCATGCAACCAGTAGTAGAACATTCTGAAGCCAGTTAAGTGCTGGAAACTATGAGGCATCTAATCGTTGAAATACAAAGCTATAAAGCAGATAACGAATATCTCAAGAAAGGACAAGAAAAGCAACATGAGATCAATGAGATCCTACTACAAAGTCTACACGAAAGAAATAATGGAAAGGAACCACGAACCGAGACTAGAAGGGGTCCCAAAAGGGAGGAGAGCGTAGAAAGAAAGAGTAGTTCCTCTAATGAGACCCAGAATTCTGAAAATCAGGTCAAGAATGGCGATAGGAGAAAGGTCAATCATTTGGAAGGTGAGTTCAAGAAGATTAAACCCACTAGTTTTGATGGGGAATCCAATACGGGGGAAGAAGAAGAGGCATGGTTGCTAGACATTAAGAAATATTTCCAGATTTACAACTATTCCAGCAACATGAAAGTCCAAATGGAAATTTACAATCTTAAAGGCAAAGCTAGTATCTGGTGGCAAAATATCAAAATATCGCACGGACTCAAGGAGAAGAATCTAGAATGGGCTGAGTTCAAAAGGTTGTTTAAGAAACAATACCTATCTGAGAGTTACTATGAAAGGAAAACCAAAGAGTTTTATAGGTTAAGACTTGGCCAAATGACCATGGAGGAGATCATTAACAAGTTTTTAGACTTGTTACGGTTTGTACCCTATATCAAGGAAGAAAAGGTGAAGGTGCAGAGGTTCCTAAGCTGCTTGCTGCAGGCTTACAAGGACATGATTTAATTTGACAACCCAAAAACCTTGGATGAGGTGCTAAGAAAAGCCAGGCTGTGTTTTGAGTAGTATAAATAGAGGAACGATCCATCAAGAACGTGGAAGGACAGGAAACCAGAGACGTTCAGTCAACAAAGGAAGGGATTCAGACCACCACCATTCAGAAATACCCCGAGGAATTTCCATGGAAGCCCTTATAATAAAAGTGGACAGCCCCCGCCAAGGGGTGTTAAGCTAGCTAGTCTAGGAATAAAAGGGGCTGACGAGGCTCCCAAAGAACCTTTGAGCTATTGGGAATGTGGAGAACACCATTTAAAAAGATATTTTCCATGCCTAAATGGAGCAAAGAAGACCTTACACAGTGTTCAAGAAGCTTTTACAGTTGGTGAAATTGGCAAGAATTTCCATAGAATTAATGCGACCTTGGAGGATCGGCAAACCGACCATCATTCTGCTATAGTGGAAATCGAAGGTACTATTTCAAATCACACCATTACTATATTAATTGATCCAGGAGCTACAATAAGCTACATTTCTCCAAGGTTGGTGGAGCTCTGTCAACTCACTAGGGTAAGGCATGCCAAACCTTGGTTGGTCCAGTTGGCCACAGGGGAAAAAAGGAAGGTAATTGATTTTATTGCTGATTGTGAGGTTAATTTACAGGATCATAAAACCAGGATTGACCTAAATGTTTTTCCCTTAGGATCATATGACATGATAATTGGCATGGACTGGCTAGAAATAAATAAGGTAGTGTTGAATTGTTTCTCAAAGACCTTTACCTACATTGCTGAAGATCAATTCCTTCGAATAGTAAAGGGGTTTCCCAAACCCGTCTTGGTAAGACAAATTTCTGCTATGCAACTAAAGAAATGCCTAAGAAAGGGCTGCAAACTCTATGCAATTAGGGTTGCTGACCTGCTCCTAAATGAAAACTAGACCCCTCTAAAATAGCACCCGGTTCTAGATGAGTTCCCTGATGTATTTCCATAGGAAATACCAAGAATACCTCCTCAATGGGATATTGACTTCTCCATTGAGCTGCTACCCGGATCTGCACCTGTGTCAAAGGTTCACTATCGGATGAGTATTCCAGAGATGACTGAACTGAAAATTCAGTTGCAAGAATTATTGGAAAAAGGGTATATAAGGCCTAGTGTGTCTCCCTGGGGCGCACTGGTCTTGTTCGTTGAAAAAAAGGATGGGACCCTAAGACTCTATATTGACTACCGACATTTAAACAAAGTAACCATAAAGAATAAGTATCCCCTACCCAGAATCAACGACCTGTTTGATCAAGTAGGGGAGGCAAGAGTCTTCTCCAAGTTGGATTTACGATCTGGCTATCACCAGATTTGAATAAAGAATGAAGACATAAACAAGAATTCCTTCAGGACCCGCTATGGGAACTACGAATTTGTAATGATCCCCTTTGGTTTAACAAATTCCCCTGCCACGTTTATGTGCCTAATGAATGGCATTTTAAACAAATATCTAGATCAGCTTGTACTCATATTCATCAATGATATCCTGATTTACTCTAAAACTGAAGAAGAACATCAACTTCATTTAAGGACAGTGTTGCAAACCTTAAGGGAGCACCAACTATATGCCAAGTTGGAAAAGTGTGAATTCTTCAAGACTAAAGTCCAGTACTTCGGTCATGTTATATCCAAGGATGGGATTGCAGTAGATCCAAAGAAAATAAAGGCCATATCTGATTGGCCAGTACCCAAGGATGTGACTGACATTCGGTCATTTATGGGACTTACTAGCTATTATCAAAGGTTTATTGAAGGATTCTCCAAAATTGCATACCCCATTACCTCCTTATAGAAGAAGGGGGTAAAGTTTGTTTCGTCATCAAGGTGCTAAGAAAGCTTCGATAAACTGAAAGAGTTACTAACCAGGGCCCCCACCCTAAAGGTAGCTGACCCCCTTAAAAACTACACGGTCTATACAGATGCCGACTTAGAAGGAGTAGGAGCGGTTTTGTCCCAAGAAGGACATGTGGTTTGTTATGAGTCTCGCAAGTTAAAAGATCATGAACGTAACTATGTGGTCCATGACTTAGAACTAGCAGCCGTGGTGTACGCTCTAAAAATGTGGCTACACTACTTACTGGGAAAGAAATTCCTATTACTGACTGATAACACCTATGTGAAAAATTTATTTAGACAGTCTAGTCTAAATGCCCGACAAGCAAGATGGATGGCCTTCCTCAGTGAGTTCGATTTCGAGGTAGGGCATATAAAGGGTAAGGAAAACAAGGTTGCGGACGCACTGAGTCAGAGGACTCATGGGATTAGTGAGGTAATATTGAGCCAGCCCAAGAGTGACCTCTTGGACAAGGTCAAGGAAACAAGCACTCAGGACATTGATTACAATAAACTACTCAGTAGAATACAAAATAACGAGATAAATTTAGACGAGGAAGTTTTTAAAGTTGACCAAAAGGGATTTATTTGGTTTAAGGATAGGTTGCACATACCTAATAATTTGGAAATCAACCTATTAATTTTAAATAAGATGCACAAATATCCATTTGCAGGTCATCCAAGTTACCAAAAGATGATAACTGCTCTGAGGAAGCAGTTCTTTTGGCTTGGTTTAAAATTTGATGTAGTAGAGTATCTATCTAAATGCGTAGAATGCCAGCAAGTTAAGACAGAGCATGGACATCCGGCTGGCTTATTACAGCCTCTACCAATACCCCAGTGGAAATGGGAGATTATATCCCTGGATTTCATCACCGGTTTAGCAAAACCATAGAAACAACATGATTCTATCATGGTAGTAGTGGACAAGTTAAGCAAGTCTGCACATTTCATTCTGGTAAAATCAACACATAAGGCGGTTGATATTGCAGAAATATTTCTAAAAGAGATATTCCGATTGTATGGTGTACCAAAAATTGTAATATCAGATAGGGATGTGAAATTTACATCAAATTTCTGGAAATCTTTATTTGAAGGTTTAGAAACCAGGATCAACTTTAGCACCAGTTACCACCCAGAAATCGATGGGAAGATAGAACATACCAACCAGACCATCGAAAACATGTTAAGGATGTATGTTATGAAAAGACCCACTAACTGCGAAAACTATTTGCCCCTGGTGGAGTTCGCTTATGATAACGGTTATCAGGCCTTAGCTAAAATGAGTCCATTTGAAATTTTATATGGAAAAAAATGCAATACCCCTGTCAGTTGCGATAATCCTGTGGATCATGTATTAATTGGACCTGAGCTATTACAAGAGATGGAACAAACAGTTCATGAAGTGTAGAATAATCTAAAAGCGGCTCAAGATCAACAAAAGTGCTACGCTTATTTAAAAAGAAAACATAAGGAGTTTTGTGTTGGTGACCATGTGTACCTACGGGTCAAACCTAAGAAGAGTTACCTCAAGATGGGGAGCTGCAAGAAACTAGCTCCAAGATTCTGTGGACCTTTTTAAGTCCTAGAGAGAATTGGGCCTGTAGCTTACAAACTGGCCTTGCCTGTTCATTTAAAGATTCATAACTTTTTTCACGTTTCATTGTTAAAGAAATATGTATGACTCTGCTCACATTATCGATTCGGATGTGGTACAGGTGGAACCCGAAGGAGAATTTCAGGTGGAACCTGCACACATTCTGGACAAGAAAGAAACAATACTTCATAACCGAGTCATCACTCGGGTAAAAGTGCAATGGAAGCACTTCAGCCCCGAGGAGGGAACTTGGGAGCTAGAGGAAGAAATGCGAATAAAGTACCCTAGATTTTTTAGTGAGCCAATGGGGGAGGATCAACACTAAGGACAGTGTTCAAAATAAGGGGATGTGGATGTAATGCCCCCAAGTACAAACTATGTTTTTATTTTTTAAATGATGACTATTTACGATTAATAAATTGTTGCCTGATAGAAAATTTGCCAAAAGTCCGAGGAGGACTATGTAATAAACTAACCTTGGGGTTAATGACAGTGAAAAAAATAAAATAATAGATGCAAAAGAATAAAGTGGAAGCAACCAGGTTAAAAGAGGAAACCTATAGGAAACATTAAAGGATAGAGACTGGATAACATCACGAGACTGGAAAAAAGTAAGTGTCAGGAGTGTAGAATTAGGATAGACACATCCCTAGAATGTGGGATACCATTAGCCCTGTGAATTTCGGTGAAGAAGGGGAGAGGGCTAATGAGGAAAGACCTAGGCAAAAACAAAAGAGGATCCAAGGAAAAATCAACACAAAAAAGAGCATATGGTGTAGGCAGGATGCTGCCGAGTATGCTGGGGGGAATGACTCTTACTGTGAGAGTGCCTGCTGTTGGGAATGATGTCCTATTGACAAACTGAAAATTTGAAGCTGAAGTTAGCGGTCCTTACTATTGTCTTGTGTTTTTCTCGGGGGTGACTAGGAGGTAGAGGAGCTGATCCTAGTCTATGGTTGGGAGGAACGTGGCTGCTTCCACTGCAGTTCGGTAATTCGGATTTACAGGTTTTAAATTATGAGTTGTTTGATCGTTGGTGTATGCTGTAAAATTATTTCTATCTTATATATATATATATATATCATTGCATGTATGTGGAATTAGGTTTTACAGGCATAGGCTGCAATAAAATTATATTTCCTCTTAAATGCTTCATGATTCTGATATGTATTTTATATGCTTATTCTGTGAATAATAATGGGATTATTATTTAACGCCGTCACTGTAGGATAAAGAACTAAATGTTATATCCGATGATCTAAAATTCTGTACAGTTTTATTTCTCGGCATTTCTTGTTTATGATCAAATGAAAGGAAAAGGAATAAACCCTAGGATGGATCATCACGCTCTAAGAACCCTAGTCGAAGGCACCCACATCCTAATAGTGAAACTCAGTACTCTAAACCCCATTATCTCACGACCCCGAACTTGCAGAGACTAAGCTCTGTATCTAATCATGACCATGTCTTTTTTTTTTCCTTAATTGAGAGAGCACCTGCTACCTGAAGGTTCCTTTCCCAACAGGAAGCTTTGGCCTTTATCGAGATTGCATAGCCATAGGAACTCCAGATTTTTCCTTGGGGAAACTTTCAAAGGGGTGGGTTATATCCCCGAGAATTGATCAGGCGTAAAGGATGTTTTCATTGGAAACAACGTAACCCTATGTGCTGTGCACAACCATTCACTCACCCCCACTCACACGCAAGGCACAAAAGTCAGTATTTTACTTGGAGCTGGGGAAATCATAGGGTATGGTTACTCTTTCAAGCACCCATAAGATCTAATGGTATGCAAAGGCGAAGGGATGTCTCGAGAAAACCCTACAAGACAGTACCGTTATCAGGTTTTTGAAAAGGGTATACGCTTCCAGCATGGTAAAGGAAGTGGGTTTCGAAGGATGGTGAAACCACAGATATTATCAGGCCTAGAAAAACATAATTGCAGTCTCAAATCTATCTTATTTCTTTGTACAAATACATTTCAAGAATACCCTACTAAACCAGAGAAATTATGCGACCAAGCAAATTTAAGATCCTATCCAAACTTTAATCCTCCTTACACAGAGATACTTTCAGCATGAATCCCTAGGAAACATAGCAGGGCCATTCCTTTTTTCACACCCAGTGTCGTATCTTAAAACAAAAAATCAAAAGGAAAGTATATTACAGTCCCTCAAGGGAAGCTGACAGTCCAAAGTTATTACAAACAGGAATTCGTAAAATACCGTAAATTTATGACAGTGGGCTTGGTACGCTGTGGCCTTTCAAGTTACCATTACATACTTGGTATTTCATCAAACCACCATTAAATCAACCCCTGGAATCCTCGGTTCCCCATACTGGTGCCAATTATGAAACCCTTTTCTAATCTTGCCACGTCCTACAGCCAATAGAGATTCAACTCAAGGATGATAAATCTGCTTACCAGGAGAAGGCCCATTGCACCCAACCGAGATCCCACACGCTTGGAACCTACAAACCAAGTGACCAGGATCACTTTTCCTCAATGGGACATTAACCTTGAAACCCCAAAAAGAAAGAAACTAAACAGTTAAGGCACAAAGTGTTTATATACCTGTTACGAATAGTCGAAATGGATGAAGTTCACCAGCCTCACCTGGAACAAACGGACTGGAACCAGTTCTGCTGCAAGCGGGGTAAGGGAATATTTCCAACGTGTTTTCCTCCTGTGGACTAACCTCCAGACCCTTGTTGGTTCTGGCTTGAAAGAGATCGAACACCAAATACCAAGTCCTGTTTATTGGCATTGTACTAATGGCACCTTGGAGTTGACTCTTAACTGACCCAAAGGCCACGCGTACAAAAACATTAAAGACCATATTAATAATGGAAGGACAACTGAGGCTTCTGGTAGTTGACAACTCATCATAACCCATGTGACTATGGGGACCATCACAACCCGCACTGGGCTTGAAATTACTTCGAGGTGGCAGTTGCATGGTCAACCAAGGACACATAGAACACCTTGTGATTTTCCTCATCTTCAATTCATGGAGTTCGGATTGGCTGTCATCCACGATTAGTGTTAACTTAGTTGAAAACCTTGTTCAAAGTTGAACCTTTCTCTTAGCACCTTAGGTTAGCTATTATATGCTTGTACCTATGTAGACTTTGGTTAAGCCAAGAACGTTCGAGCCCCTCCTTTAAAATGAAAGTCAGCCTGCATGGGAATATGATACATTAGAACCTTACAAATTAAAAGATTTATGTTCATGTCTAGGTAGCGTTGTGTTGTTTTTAAGCATTCTAAGCAAGGAGTATAGTGTTTTTTTTTACCTAGGCAAGCCTTCTCGAACCTTCCTGCACCTGTCACATGAAGATGGCGGTTAGCCGAAGCCAAGTAAGCAAAAATATCAACCATGAGGTCTACCCTACTGATAGTAGGACCCTTAAGCAAAGTACTCCGAGGGGAAAATGTATCAAATCTAAAATCATAACCCTTAGAGGCATGTTTTTCATAGTTTTTCTTATCTAATTAAAACATGGTATAACTTCAGGAAAGGGTTAGATAGTGAGACTATGGTGTACATTTGAAACTCACATATTTTGAAGAATAAATTTACCTTTCGAGGATAAAGTATCATGCAAAGTTACAATGCTATGAGGAAAACAAAAAAAAAATTCGGGGGGTAGTTTGCATCCCATAATCATAATCAATATTGTACATCATACCTAATGGAAAGAAAGTGACATGGGATAAAAATAAATCAAGTGCATTGAGAGTGGGTTATTCAACAACTTGGTGCCTTTGAGGGGTAGGCTAAGAGTAAAAAACATGTTTGTGTAGAAAATGTAGAATAATGAAGGAACGCATATGTGAAAGAATTTGATTGTTTGTTGTGTGTTTCCATAATTAATGCAAATGTACATCAAGAGTGATGCATGATGGAAATAAACCAAGTGCATTGAGAGTGGGATATCCTACCACTAGGTTCCTTTGAGGCCAAATACAAGCTATCCAAAAAAAATCCTTCTTGCATAGAAAGAATAATGAAACCAGGTAATTATATGTGAGAGAGTTGGATTGTAGAAAGAATAATGAAACCAAGTAATTATATGTGAGAGTTGGATTGTGATTTTTGGTCATTGGAACATTTTGTTTGTTGATTTCCTTATCTTTCAACATGGATGTTGCTTGCATGTATGTGATCATTTCTAAAAATAAGATAAGATCATCTTGGGATTCACATATTTCATTACTTTTAATTAATATATCTTATTATGTGTCACATTATTTTCAATGATATAAATGTTGTTAATAGATCATAATGGTGGGATTTGTAGGTACTTTCAAAAAAAGAGATTTGGTGCAATTAATTTTGTTTCTATGCAGTTTGCTAATTTAGATTCATTGTAATAAGGGGTTTTCTCTAGTGCTTTTATCACTTTCCCCATTGTAATTTGTTCAATCTTGTAATGATATATGCTCAACCTTCAATGTTTTAAATGGAAGCCAAAATTCTTAGAAATAAAGGTAGATCTTTAATGTTCGATGGAACTCACAAACATGATCTTGATGTGAAAATAACATAGTCTTGAATTATTTGTAGATGAACCTTCAATGTTTTTAATGGAAGCCATAATACTTAGAAATAAAGGTAGATCTTTAATGTTTGATGGAACTCACAAACATGATCTTGATGTGAAAATAACATACTGTCTTGAATTATTTGTAGTTGAACTTGAAGGAGGATTTAGGCATGCGTATTTTTGTGGCTACAAGGTTACAAGGTTTGTTTTAAATAGGCAAGCATTTTGTGACAGAATCTTCTCAAAAAGAAAAATCCCATGAATCACATTTTTGTTAACATAGGAATAATAAAAAACATCAAATATACAAGCTTTTATGATGACAATAACTAATTAGATATTGTTTTTTTGAGAAAGAATTGAATGCCACAACTTTTGTAAAACATCTTGATTTTATGTTTTCGACAAGATTTTTTTAAGTAATAAAAGAAATAGCAAAACCAACCCTTGGTATGATAAAGATTGTAAAAGTGTGAGGAGAGAAATTAAGGAATCTCTTGATGAGTCTCCTAAAATTGACAAGATAAAAATTTACAAAGCCCTAACTAAAAGGAAAAAAAATGCAATATATTCGTAAAAGACAATAAAATCTCTTACACCTCTCTAAGGTGGCTCCTAAGAAATTTTGGAGGCAGATTATAACTAGAAAAACTAAAGATAATAATAGAATTTCTTTACACAACTGGAATTCCTATCTTAAAAAGTTTTATGAATCCCCAGATGGCATTGATAACTTTGAAACCCTGCTCACAACAGAAGAAGTTTTCTCATTAGAAGACATTGATTTTGGGGTTAAGCATCTAGCAAATGGAAAAGCTAAGGACATTGAAGGTCACCAGGCATAAATCTTAAAAATTGGAGGTACTATCCTCAACCCTCACATCCACAAGCTTTTCGATCAAGCGTTCAAGAAAGGGTTCCCTAAACCTTGGACTCAAAGCCTCATTATCTCTATTTTTAAAAGTGGGGACACAAATAACCTCTCTAATTACCGGACAATTATGATTAGCCCTCTCTTAGCCAAGTTGTATGGTATTATTTTGGAAAAGAAAATCAACATATGGCTTGAAATTGAAGGTAAGCAGGCTAAAGGCCAAGCGGGTTTTAGAAGGCAGCACTCAACAATGAGCCACCTCGTTACGCTTAGGATACTTGTGGAGGAATGTCATAATGATAAATCCAATCTCTTTTTTTTCTTTGTGGACTTTAGAAAGGATTTCAATACGGTACCTAGAAATAACCTATGGAATAGATTAGAAGAGCTAAAGGTTCCTTTAGAGTTGAAATCCGCTGCAATAAGGTTACACGAGGATGTCATCGCCAAGTTTAGGACCAACGAGGGTTGGTCAAAAGATATTAAGTGTAATATCAGAGTTAAACAAGGTTTCCACCTCTCCTCCACCCTTTTTGGCATTTACATAGATAAGCTAGAAGGTTTTTTAGAGGAAGCAGGTTGTGCTGGCACGATCTTAGTTGGAATAGTCATCATCCTTCTTGTCTATGCTGACAATATTGCTCTTATGGTAAGGTGTCCATCTAATATTGATAAGAAACTAAGACTTCTGAAGGATTTTTTCTCTACTATGGGTAGGACTATTAACATTGAGAAAACAAAAATTATGATTATCAAATCCAAGAAGGACACTTACACTAATTTTGTGTATGACAATAACAACTTGGAGGAAGTGTCTTCTTATAAATACCTAGGAATTGATATTCATCATAAGCTCAACTAGAACTAGAGCATTAAGAAAAGGATTAATGGATGGTGGAAAGCTTATTTTGGTCTTGAAAATAATTGTAAAGCAGCAAACCTTGTGATGTGGGATAAAAAGAAGCTCCTCTTTGAAACTTTAGTCACTCCTGTTATCTTGTATGGGTGTGAGGTTTGGGGTTTCAGCATCTCTAGAGAATCCTGGAGAAATATTGAGCAAATCCAGAAGCATTTATAACGTATAAACTCAAAATTAAAAGCAATACACCCTACCCTATTCTCCTTATAGAAGTGGGTCTTTCCCTTATCGAGAGCCTAGCTATGGCTAGGCTCCTGTTATACAAGCAAAAAATCAATAAAATGGGAGACCATAGACTTCCTAAGCTAGCTTTAAATTCCGGCCAAAACCACCTAAGGCTCAAGCGAGGTTGGTATAAATATACTAGGGCTTGGTTAAACCATTGGGAGATCATTGCAAAATATTAATAACATTAAAAATATTGTTACTTCTAAGTTTAAGGAGAAAATGTGGTGTGAGAAAGATTTGGACGATAAAAGAAAATTAATATATTATAAGGAAGTAATCAACCCTACTCTAGAAGATCAAAAGTATCTCTCAGTTTTAACTAGTTCAAAGAAAAAAATTAATATAGCCAGGATAAGAACGAACTCTCATGAGCTACATAGTGAAACTGGTCGTTGGGCAGTTCCTAAAACACCATGGGTCGAAAGGATCTACCATATCTGTGAGAAGATGAACATTGAGGATGAAAAAAAATTCCTCTTAGAATGCCACATGTACAACCATGTTAGATCTCAGTTTCATAATCTTTGTTGCAATCCCGACCTTCCTAGCCTTTTAACTTATCAAAATTATAGTGAGCTTGAGACTTTGCTCTCAGAAGCTCTTTGAGCATAGAAATGCAATTTTAAAGAAAACTAAATAATTCATTTCTTTAGGTCCGATAGACAAAAGTTTGGTCTGAGGGGATGTTAACCATCATCATCGTCATCATCTACAAGATTTTATGTAAAATTCATATAGATGTAATTTTTTTTTTTTAAACGACATCTTGATTTCATGCAGAATCAATATGAAATCATTATGATTAATTTATTTTAGAATTATTTTTCTTTGTACTCATTGAAGTGTGTTAAGTGTTGATAATGTTGTAAATATTTCAAAATTTTATCGCTTTAAATATGAACATTTTTCAATTTCAATTTCGCCATGATTTAATAGGAAGTGTGTTTAGTTATTAAAAACCATGTAGTCTTAAACTTCTACAATTTGTGTCAGAATAGCTGGTTTGTAACTGTTAAGCTCTGGAATTTTGGGTGCCTCAGGGTTTTTGAGGGCATTGAATCTATTTTTACCATCAAAATACCCATTAAAACACTTAAATTCCAATTTTGCAAAATAAAAAACACTCGATTCCAGAAAAAACTTGTTGTCCTATCCAAATCGTCAAATTTTTAGACATGCTCATTAAAAACTATTTAAAAGATTAAAACTATAATTTAGTGGCATCTTTTTTCACAAAACGGGTAATGTTTTGTATTAAAAAGATTGCATCTGAATTGAAAAAGAAAATGTTTCTTGCACTTTAATGTCAATGATTATTCCTTACAGAAATGATTCTACAAGGATTTCCTACCACTACTACAACACATATAGATATGAAAATTTCTTTAGAAAACATAATTGAGAGATGCACTATGAAATAAATTCCAAAATGATGAGAATTTTATGGATATAAATTCAAAGAATTATATGGTAAGACCAAGTCTCCGTAACATGAATATTTCTTGTCCATAAATATTTTACCTAGCGTCAAAACATGGTAAGCTTGATAATCGCTTGATAATTAAGTTTTCACAGGTTGTGAAGAACACTTTACTTTCAATCTAGGAGCCTTTACTTTCAATCTAGGAGTCTTTTTCTTTGATTATGAAGATTGTATAAGCTAAGACTTTCTTAGTGGAAAATATGCTCTTAGTACCAATGCACGATGCACTATGTCTTGTAGAAGTTCATAGCCCTCAATTTGGTTATTATTTTTTATTTAAAGATCTTAATCAAAGTTTAGTTCAAGTATTCCTTTGACATCGAGATATTTTTCTCCTTTCCTCAATCCATAGACCACTTTGCTCCAATCAAACAATCATGGTGTGTGCTTCATATAATTATAAGTTATGTCCCCGAAATAAAAGATAATTATGAGTGATATTTTATGTGTTAGTAATAAGATAGTGTTATTAAGAAATAAAACATAATTCATTAATTGATATTTTCAACTTTTTTATTATAATTATATTGAATGATGTATAAATTTCTACATTATTGAGAATAATATGTCAATATAAATTTTCACTATATTTAACTATAATTTTTTTGTTTTTTATTGTAATTTGATTTTAAACTATAAGTTAAGTGTAACGTATTTATTAATAAGTAGTGTTTTAATTGTTAGAAAGTTGAATATTGTTAGCATAATACTATCAAATATTAACAAATAAAACATTACTAATTATTTTTTAAAATTATAGACTTTTTATTTGTAAGTTTTAAAGAGAAATTGTCACATCCCCAACCTTCTACTCGGCGGAGAGGATGCGACTAACATCTATCAATCGGGGCATTCTAAGCCCCATGAACATAATATATATAAAAATGCATTGAACTTAAATATACACATATGCATAAATTATTAACATATAGGGGAAGCAAAATCATTTATTCAAGCATTCATCATGTTCATAGTAATTCATAAAACAATTACGGTTGCGGAAAATAAAATATAAGAGAATACTTATCTTTGAAAGAAGCTTGTCCTGCAACTAGCTATGTCACTGCAATGCTCCACCCAACCATCTTCCAGTGTGCTCTTTAATCTCTCAGCAACACTGCCACCCCCGAGGTGGGCATGATTTTCCCCAAGGAATAAGGAACATTAGCAGACTTCCCCCATAGCCAAGGATACAATAAGACTCAGTTAAGCCAACACAGTTGGGTTTAACAGACTTACACAGGTAGTGATTTACACTTAGCCAATTTCACATGAGACACAACCAAGCCAACAGATGGGTTAAGAGACTACCAACCAAGCCATTCTACCAGTTGGGTTTAATAGGCTGCCAAGGAAGTGGAAAAACTGACTTCTAAACTAGCGAGCTCAATCCAAATCTATGAACACCCACACCAGATCTAACCTGACTTCTAAACACTTACACACCCCACACAAGGAAGCATCCCCTTCTCTGCTACACAGTCCCTCAGGCCATGCATTCCATTCCAGTGCTATTCAAGATATGTAAAGAAGAAAATATGCCCTCTAGATCAGTCTGTAAGGTGCCTTCACACACTAGGTTTATCAAGCAAGTCCAGACTCTGTTTCCATTCCCTAAATCAGTTCAGATGCCAAACATGGATGCACATACAATGATCTCAGTCCTAGGATTTATCAAAACATAAGCAGAAGCCAAGGAATTACACATGCACGCAATAATTTACGAATTTTTGAGCATTAACGGTACCAGACCGACTGCTGCAAAATACCAAAATGAAAATGTTTGTTGGTTATTCAAATCAAAGACACACATCACATTCTAGGCAATCGGGTTCAGGAAAATGACTAGAAAATAGTTGGAAACAAACAAGAGTAAACGTCAAAGGAAACAAATACACACAGGAAAACCAAAAATGTCAAGGGTCTAGATCGCTGAATAGGAGAAAATCGTGAAGGGTTCAAAATCATAGTGGTTTTGCTTGCTGCATGAATGAATATTACCTAGTCGAAAATGTCCCACACATTCCAAATCATGAGGGGGAGGTGAAAATGCCTTGCATGAGGGAAAGGCAGACATTTTTTGGGTGTTTTCTTCCCCAAGAAAAAAAAAATGGTTTTCCTGGAGTGGTGCTCTTCCCATTTCAAATTTCTTCCCACTCTTCAAATTCCCCCCCTTATCCTTAGGAAAAATCATGCTGCTATCTCATTTTGTTGCGTTGACATAGCTGGGTATAGGTTTTTAATTAAAATTGAAAATTTAACATGATGTCCAACTTTTAATGTTCAACTAGCACAAAATACCATCGGCACAACCTTAATTGCCGAAACATAAACACTAAATCAATGGTGGCGCTTTTGCCTAGCTCCACACGATGATTATATACATCATATTATTTAAATGCAAACGGGGTCAAAACCAGGGTGTTACAAAAATTATGTTACTATACAGATGAAAATACATGTGATATCAAAACCAAAACATTAAGCTGATATCCATAGGTCTCCTATCCATGCAAGGGAAATCAGGTTCTAAAACAAACTGCATATAGGGTTTGTCTCTAAATGGTAACCATACCTACTGAGTCCAAAATAGCGCTAGAGAAAATAATGCCTTACTACCGCTATAAACAAAATTCTAGCATAACTAATTGTTACCAAACTACTTATGGAAACTAAGACCATGAAATTATTTACCTATCGAGTACAAAATAGCGCCAGAGAAAATAATGCCTTACTACCGCTATAAAAAAAATTATAGCATAACTAATTGTTACCAAACTACTTATGGAAACTAAGACCATGAAATTATTTGAAATTGCGGATGGTATCTACATCTTCATGCTTCTCCTCCAGGATTAGACAATGCTACTTTTTTGGATTTGGAAGAGTTGTCTTTGACATCCTTGATTGATAGTCCAACTATTTTCTTGAATGAAGAGGGATCATCCAGGCCTTTCCATTCCATATGCTTCCATTTATGGCCACTTGTAGACCAATTCTATACCTTGTCATGAGTTGTTAGGAGCACCTTGTTTTGCTGCATGTTGTGTTGCTCAGGAGGTTTAGAAATTTGAGATGGGCTCGATGAGGAAGAGGTGTGAAGGAGATGAACTGTTCTCCTGAGAGATCTCATGTGAATGCAAAAATACATGGGAGATCATATTCTTGACTGTCTAATAGTGTTTATGATGAGTTCGGGCTCTCTTACCAGCTAATTGTTGCACCACCATTTGATCTTCCTAATCATATCTTTCAAATACCTAGGAATTGAACTGCCATAGCCACTGTCAGTTGAACCTATGTGGCCAGGATGGCCTGAGTAACCACGACCTCCACTTCTATGTTGAGGGGTGGCACGTAGTACTATAGAAAACATAGCTCCAGTAGGCAAGCCATCCATACCACGATTATGAGCGTAAATTCACAAAGGAGGAGAGAACCTAACCCAGAGTGGGCTAAGGTTTCGAGATAGAGAAATCACAGAGCCAAGGAGAAAAAACCATACAAAAGAGATGTCCTCACTAAAATGTCGGGTGGAAACACTATAAAGGATCTAGACCAAAGGTGCCCAAGGCTAGAAACTTGCCAAAATGAAATGCTTGTGTTTCGCTTCCTAATGAACCATAATTTCACTCGGGAGGCATGATTTACATTGTACTATGAATTACCCTGTGCAAAGGTCGAAGAGTCGGATTCTAAAATGCTCTTGACCTTTCCTGTCGCGAAGAATTAAATAGCATGATGGATGAAATGAGGGATATCCACGTGGTGGGTGGATGGGTCCCTCAATCCAGCTCCCACACATCCATTTGGTAGTGATTTGGCCCTACATCAAAGAATTTTAAAATTACAATTATATTTAATGATGTTGTATAAATTTGTACCTATTTGAAAACAAGTATCAAATTGTGGAAACCTTCACTATATTTTAAGTAGTATTCTTCTTGCATTTTATTTTAAATTATTATTATTATTTATGATAGTAATGATTTTGATATATTATTATTTATTTTATTATATCATCATCATTATTATTAACGTTTTTATATTATAAATGGGTGATATTAATCTTTTATTAAATTATTGATTATATTATTATGTCACCGCATGGTGATGACATATATGAATAGGTTGGTTGTATTATTTTAAAAGTACAGTAGAAAAAAATTTCTTAAAAATGTTAAAGTACTGTAATGTTTTAAAATTTTAATATTTAATATATTTTAAAAAATATATTTATTTAAGTTTCGATTGGCCTAATTTTTTTTTCTGACCCCAGCCTCGAAATTTGGTGCCAGGGGTGGGCGGCAGAGTGGACGTCATAAAAATTCAAGTCCCGTGCATGTCAACAACCACGCAACAATGGCGAACGACGATGAAGTAATTATTATTACAAGCTCCCCTGTTTCTCACACACAATCTTCATTTTCTTCTTCTGTTTCGCTGGCTTCATTGTTTGGTTGCTTGCTTTTCACCTACAAACTTAGAAGGACGAGCAAGACCAGTTGCTTGCTTACTCTTTACCCGTGTACTAAGAAGAGGGAAGGAAGGCCAGTGCAGTGAGTGAAGAAGTCAGTCACTTCGTTTACTAGCATGATGGAAGAAGCCACCTAGTTCCCACAGGAGAAGGCAGCTTTGACAGGCATCTAGTTTGGCCTTGCATCGTCTAGAGAAAATGTAAGTGGATGCACGAAATAGAGAAAAATAATGGGCAATTGGGTTCTTCTTTACTGCAATTTTGAGGCAAATAATCTATTTTAACTTAGTTAAAACTCATTTTCATGCCAATTCAGTTGGAAACCACCTTTGAACTCTAAATGTAAAGAATGCGTTAACATCCTCTTCTATTTTGAGTTCTAATTTAGTTGAAAGTCTGTAGATTTCGGAATCGCTTAGCGCTGTCTTTTAATTGACTAGGGAAACTCCCAACTCAAGTAGGGTTGTTTAATTAACTTCTATTCAAATTTTTTATGGAGAATCAACTACCGATATGGATTTCCATTCCTAATGGCACATGAAGCACTTTAGAGATCAAATGATGCCCTAAAAGGGTACTAAGATGATGGGATTCTGAAGGTATTTGTAGCACTCTGGCAGACCAGATGCTGGAGTATCACAGATGAAGTTTTTGGGGGTAAAAATCAGCATTGGACAGTCAATCAACATGCCATGATAATGAATATTTGGGTAAACTGGAACGAGGTAATCATTCATGAAAATTGGCTCTAGCATTATTGAGGTAACGATATTGCCTTTCCTAGACTGCATATCTAAAATGCTTAGACTCCTATAGCGATATACCCCACCTATTGGTTCATGTCTCCCTGTGACGTAATCTCATTCTTTGTTTGAGTCTGTTAAAACAAATCAATGAAAACTCCGGTCGCCTGCTCTTCTCCTGGATAAGCCCCACTAGCAATTGCAGAGCTCGTGTAAGAACCCGTTCAATAAGAAGTTTATGCATAAGTAACATAACCGTAAGTAGAGGCATAGGTCATAGATCACTTACTCCATTTTACCTATTCTACTTGGTAAAAAGAGAAAACGAAAGAAAGGTCGTAGAAGAGCACCCAAGTTAAACAAAATTAAACACTTGTTTTTACGTTTTTTGGTTGGGAGTACATTTTTAACCAGTAATCATCCTTAATGACTCTCTCATCCTTGGTAATTAGCTTATAATTTTCTTTTTTTGAGCATTGAAGAATCTCGACAAAACCTGAGGTGGGGTTTGGCTGAGGTGGGGTGGGGTGAAGAGGGTTTAATAAGTTTTTTTAAGCAATTATGAACTAAATTGTTTTCTTGGGAAAGTTATCATCCAAAGGATAAATAATTGACATTGTACGGGAAAGGGCTCTTAATTTGTTGAAAGACAGAAACCATGGCCATTTCCCCCAAAGTAGCATCATATACTTGCTAATTCCACAGTAATTCTAAAATCATGGTTATTGTAACTTCTCCTGAAGTTTCCTAGAAATTAAAATTTCTTAACATCATCTTCATCTTCTTCTTGCAAAAGGACCAGCCTTGATTGTTGCATCACTAATGTGAAGGATGCTGACGCCATTGTCACATATAGTTTAGACTACAATAATTTTTTTTCCCCATAAAGGAACTAAATTCCAATAGCTGGTATTATGTTCTAATTTTACAATAAGATGCTTATGGTTATTAATTGAGAAAGGTTAAACGCGTATCGGAGGTTTAGCAGATAGTTTCTTTAGGTTTAGACTACTATGGGATTTTTTTTTCATAAAAGCAGTGAATTCCAATAGCTGGTATTAAGTTATGATTTGGTTCATGAATTTAGTTATAATTTCCTTCACAAGTGCTAAAAGACTATTTAAAAAAAGTTTCCATAGTATAGAGAAAAAAAAATAGTAAATTTAACAGCAATAGGGAAGCCAGAAAAATGAAAAAAAAAACCAACAAATTTAACAGCAACAGGGAAGCCATGACATGCCCAAGCTAGAGACTAAAAAAAAACTTAGCACACTTAAAATTTGCAACTTGGCACCATTTCTCTTCTTGTAATTCTTTTCACAACATCCCTTGTATTTCATTGTGTCCATGATCTCCATCAAGGCCTTAGCTTCTTCTTTACCTTCTTTAATTTGTCTCTATATGTTGTTTGGACACTTATTTTTCGCTGGAGTAGCCTCAATGCTACAAGCGCTGCAAGGAACCTTGTCCTTTCTAGGGCTACTTTGCTGTAGACCTAAAGGAGAAGAGTGCTTGTATGAATTATTTAATGAGTTGGTTTTGACAAGGAATTGAAAATATAGATCCTTGATCAACATATACTGTGCTTGATACTTGTTGAGAACAGGCACGATCAATAACATTATCATCTCTCTATTCCTCTTCATATTTCATAAATTTCAAACTTGCTTTTATTTGGGTTTTCCTCACCTTGTTCGAGTTTCCAAATTCCACGTCCAACATAGGAGAATCCCAAACAGTTCTCTACACTACAGATGAAACTTTTTTCAGTAGATTCGGGGAGCTTGCAGTTTCCATGGAGCGAGCCCTCATGAATTCCTTATCATACTTGTGAGAAATTCTAAGATGACTTGATAGAATTTTATGTCCCAGAGATGCCCAAGAGAAGACCGGGCTTGGTCTTTTGGTGTGGATTTATATTTACAACTGCAAAGATTAAGTTCTGAACAATCCATCTTGCTGCTTTTCAAGGAGATATAGTCTTCAGGAGATTTGTACTTAGAAAAACTGGAATTCTTCATAGGCACTGCATTTGACATATCTGTGGCAGATATAAGACAGTTTGCAAGCAAAACAGAAGCATAATTCCGATTTGAAGGAGACCTAGAAATTGAAGGCTTGTAGAAGGTGGAGGAAGGTCTATCTGGGAATTATTTATAATAATGAATTCCAAGCTCTGCACTTCTATACGCCATAGAAACTGTGAATTTCTCCTCCTCGCCATTTGTTTTAATGTCATGCAGGTGTAACATTGGCATTGTTTGTAACGCAATCACTTAAATTTTTTTATTTTTCCAAATTGATTAGGTTGAGTGAGATGGGTAGACACTGGCGTTGTTTTCAACGCCTTCACTTATATTTTTTTATTATATAGTTTTTTATTTTTCCAATGAGTGAGATGGGGTCAACACGTTGTTTCTCCTAATAATTTGGTTTTTATTATATTTTTTATTTTTCTAATGAGTGAGACGGGGTCGACATGACTTCTCTCCTGATAATTTGGTTTGGTTCGTGAATTCCAATAACTGGTATTAAGTTATAATTTGGTTCTGTGCAAATTTTGCGTGAGAGTTTTATAATGATTTTAACTTTAAACTTAGCGTTCGAATTTATTTTTAAAGGTTCGGTTCATTATACACCAACTATATGTTAACATATAGTTTGGTTCATTGAGTTTTTTAACATATAGTTTGGTTCATTTGTTCATTTACAAAGTATTTTTTTACATAGTATAAATTGTATTTGGAAAATATCCCTTATTTTTTCAATAAGTAGGTGATTTATTTCTTATTTAGTTTTTCTTAGCATAGAATATGTTTTTATTCAATTTTGAGAAATTTGCTTTATATTATGATTATAAATAGTTATTAGTGAAATTCAATGGATTTAAATGGAATTCATAAATATTTGTTATTTTTCAATAAGTAGGTGATTTATTTCTTATTTAGTTTTTCTTAGCATAAAAGATGTTCTTATTCAATTTTTTAGACATCTAGTTTATATTATGATAGTTATTAGTGAAATCCAATGGATTTAGATGAAATTCATAGGAATTTCCCTTCATGTTTAATGTATACGGGTTTTAAGAAAAATCATGGCTTGAAGGGCTATATTGCATCTGCATGTTTTAATTTGTTGTAGTTATTTTATGATTTTGGTTGAGTGGTCACCATGAAGGTTATTTATTCTACCTATTTCAACGAAGTCATTCCTGTGTTTATGTGTATGCTACACCCTTCTCCAAGTTTACACGGATGTATCCACGTTTAATATGCAATAAAATGGACCTTTGATCATGAATAAGGATGCTTAGCACACATTTTGCATCTTTTCCAATTATCTTTGTTTCCTCAAAACATTGAGAAATCAATTCGATGTCTAAGTAGTGAAATCCATTTGATGGCTAAGTAATTTTTTTGGCAAAATAATTTTCCCTTTTTTTACAAATTTGTGAAAGAGTATTATATTTCTATGGCTTATATAGCAATAGTTGTTACCAACTCAGGTGAGATTGCCACCTCATAGCTCTTGTTATTAATGGTTTTTATATTATAAATAAATGATATTAATCTTTTATTAAATTATTGATTATATTGTATTGATTAATAAACTATATTTATATTATAAGTCTATATTTATAAATAGATTTTATATTATATAGTTGAAAATCATATGTTAAATTATGAATATTCATTATTTTATAGAAATAATTTAAATCCATATAGAATAATTTGAATTTATTATGATTATTATTATTATTATTAATTCATATATCTAATAAATTAAATCATGGTTTTTACTTACTATTATTTATTTTATTAAATTATAAAATATATTTTATTTGTTGTTAAAATTTATTTATATGTTTTTTAAAATTTTATAAATATAAATAAATTTTATATTATTTATTAATAATATAATTATATATTTGAGAACTTTTAGTAGTTTTAAGAATTTGAGATGTCTACCAATAAGATCAACCATGTGATAGTGAAAGTTTATTTGTCTTAAAAAAATAATGTTGATAAATTAAGTTTTCATCAATAAAATAATAATAAGTGCTTTGTTGTTGTTATCAACAAAATTATAATATTTCACATTTTGTTGTTATTATTAAGGACAAAGCTATTTATTATTAGTAATTTTAAAATCTATATATATTAAATAAACTTTTAAGTTATAAATAAATTAAATTATTGAAATAGTAATGAATTAATAATAGGCATAAAATATTATAATAAACTTATTAGTATTCATTATTAGTATTCATGTGTTATATTTTACTAGTAGCTAAAGCTTATTTATAATTTATAATATGTGTATATATGTATTTAGTAAATTGAATTTGTTATAGTTATGATGATATATATTATTATAAATAAAATGAGTTATACTTCATTTCTTAATAAATTTTGATATTAAAAATAAATGAAAAATGAGATTAAAAAAACAAAAAACAAAACAAAACAAATATTAAGGAAAAAGAAAAAAGAAAATATATAATTTATAATTAAAGAAAATATATTTATTATTATATTATACCTTACTAAAGGAAAAAATCTACACTTACAAATATAAAAAGTATCTTCCAATCAATCATTTCAAGTACATTCACCAATGATAAACAATTTCATAGATAAAGGGAAATCAATGATGCAAAAATCTATAATCTAACAAACATTCCAAGTGTATTCACCAATGAGTAAGCTAATTCACAGATTGTACAATCAATTGATGCAAAGAGTTACACTCTAAGATACATAAAATTAATCTACACTCTAACAATCATTCCAAGTACTCTCACTAATCAATAAACAATTTCACAAGTACACACAAATACAATCAATCCAATCCAACAAGCATTCCAAGTATATTCATCAATCAACAAGCAATTTCATAGATACAAGTATAATCAATTGAAGCAAAGGGATACCCTCTAAGAAACATATACAATCACACTCACCAATCAATCATTTCAACTATAATCAACAAGCAATTTTATAGATATACAATCAATTGATGAAAAAGAGCTACACTTTAATAAACCTAAAAATGATCTACATTCTAACAAACATTCCAAGTATACTCACCAATCAACAATCAATTAACTTAACTGTAACAAACATAACAAGTACAATGCCTAATTACAAGTACAGTGCCTAATTGGCAAACAATTTCACACATACATTCAAGTACAATCAATCCACTATCACAAGCATTCCAAGTACACACACCAAAGAGCTACACTATAACAAACATTTACACCCCCAAATGATGCAAAAACAAATATAGTTACAATCAAACATCCAGTTAAGTTTACAAAAACAATTTCATAAATAAAGTACAATCAATTAATGCAAAGAGCTACACCATTCTAACAAACTTAAAAATCATTTCATCTAACACATTTACACCCCCAAAGTATGTCGGAAAAAAATGAAGTTAAGATTAAACATCTACTTACAATCACAATCAAACAATCAATAACCAAACATTCCAATTACACTCAACAATCAACCAATAAATGTATCAAACAATTTCTTAGATAAAATACAACTAATTGATACAAAAAATTACACTTACATATTTTAAATAATTAAACAATTTCAAATAAAATTAATAACAATATAACTATTTAATTATTATAATAATATATTATAACTAATTATTTATTATAATAATATAGCTACACTATATAAATAAGGTCACAAATATAAATATAAATGTTTTGTTATAAATTAAAATAAATTAAAAAACAAACAAATGAAAATGTGAAAAGATAAAAGAGTATAAAATATATAATATTGTTGCTACAATTTAAAATATATGTTAGGAAGTTATTTATGTTTAGAATTAAATTTGGAGTTAGTTGGTGTAGAAAATGTGTTAAATATATATGTTGATTTGGGATATATAATAAGGTATAGAAGTTGTTAGAATTTAAAATATATGTGATCAAGTTTATTTATGTGTTGGATAATTTAGTGTGTAAATAAGGGGAAGTAAAAAATGAATATGTGAAAAATACATATTACATAGTATATAACATTGCAAAAGATACATACTACATAACACTACAAGAGACTACTATAAAGATGATGAGCGCCACACCCTCTAAAGCATTTGGATAGGTTTAATCCCATCCCAAACAAAATATCAATTTTTGTATTAAGAATCATTAGTCTATATCTACAAAATTTTCATCTCATCTCAAATCTTATCTAAACAAGCATATATATTATATAAGAGATTGAGAGTAAATACATACATATGAAAAACAATAAATTATGCAAATCCTTCTATATTACTTAAAAAATAGCATTGAATCATTCTTTAAAAGATGTTTGATCCCTCAAAAAATAACAAAACAAATCAAATATGAGACATTTCTTTATTTAAATATTAAAAAAGATAATGATAATTACTTTCTCTCTCCTTGCTCTATAAATTCTTAAAAATTATTCATCAGTACAATTCAATGTTCGAGTGTAATTCATTTATTACAAATCATGTGTGGTATCATATTTGTAAGAAAAGTAGCTTTCCAAAACATGTTTCTTTTTTAATATTGAAATTAAAAAGATAAAAGAAAAACACACACAAAAATTACAAATTAATAATGTTCAACTCCTTAAAAAAAATTGCCATAACATATTTGTCATACAAAAAGCACATACTGCTTCCTTTATTAACCAAAAAGATTAGATTAGAAATGCTTCCTCTATTAACCAAAAAAATTAGATGAAAAAAAACAAAATAAAATAAATAGATCTATATACCTTTTAAAAATTATATCCATTTGTTTCACATCATCATATTATACTAACACATTGCAAAATAGACAAATATTTAAAATTTTCAATTTATCATTAAAAAAAATCACAATCGTCTGTGGATTGAATCCTTGTATATAAATATCAATATCCATGATTTCATAAAATTGAAATTTTACACAAACATCTAATACAGATTTGTCCCTTTGTAACTCTGATATCCATTTATATGTGAAAGAAAATCCATATCCATTTATATGTGAAAGAAATAAACCGGGCTCAGCCTTCCATAGTTACCTTGTTTGACCGAAATTTTGTAGCATCCAAGAAAATATAGAGCAAACTTATGGGGCGGGGGGCGAAGTAAAACATTGATTTATAGGAGGGTTTTAGTGAGAATTAAATGTTATTGGGATTCCATGGCCATAATCCGTCATTTAGTTTTCCAAACTACCCCTAAAGACTTGATTCTAAGTCGAGAGAAAATCCGATTCAAAGTTCTTTCAAGTGCTAATAACTCATAAGAAAGATGCAGATTATCAAGCTGGCATGTTTACTTCCCATGGGACACATTCGGCTAAAAGGAGGAAGGATAAATCAATGCACTATACCTCAGTTATGGATTGGAAAATTTTCAGCTGGGTGAATGACTCGCGGCAGGGCGATCTTAGGGTAAAATTTGACTTTACCAATGATTTAAGACTGATTTGAAGGTTCAGCAGGATGGCGATCGATCTTCATTAATCAGACACGCTTCACTGCAAGGAATTTAGTGTCAATAATGAAGTTCAGGGTTTGCAATTCTCAGTCTCATGATGAAAATACTTTGCATTTGACTGACGATCAATTAGCTGGTGGTGACTTGATCGGCAAAATTGGGATACAGGAGTGATTACGCCCTTGTTTCTGGAAGCATCTATGTTTGTTTGAGTAGAAATCATAGTTCGAGAATCCTGGAAAATGTGCATTTGAGAGCACTCGATCAGGAACAGTGAGATAACAAATCAACAGAGTAAGGAAGGTGAAGTCTTCTGCTGGGAGGCGACAAGCATTCAGATTTGGAGCTGCTTGGAGGTAAGCAACGCTGTGCTGGATATTCATTTTCCTGGTTGGGATGCTAGTATAGAGTTAGTCAATCTGGTTAACAGTAATAATTTTGTTAGGAAGCAAAGTGATTTGTCTTGGAAGCTGCAGAAATTATAGCCAAAACCGAGCCGACTAAACTTGGGTTTAGGGCTCAGTCAAAATTCAAATTTTCACTTTTACTTTTCATGCCGACCACTTTACTTTTTCATCAGTCGGGTGAAACTTGTCTATGTTCGACTAGACAGTTTTACAAATTTTAGTCGGTCCTACACTAGACCAAAATTACTCCGACTTACTTGTCCGACCAGTTTTTACCTCGACCACTTTTACTCCGACCAAGTCGGCTCTCCGACCAAGTCGAACCTTTGACTAAGTCGGCTGCTTCAGTCAGCTGACTCACCGACCACTCAAATCGGCTCACTTTGGTCGAAATTTGCAGAATATGTTTCTTAGTCTAAAGACTTAAGAAATTACAAATTATTTTCACTTGTCGGTTACAAAATGGTCGGTCCAGACTTGTCCGTCCAGACTCGTCGGTCTACAGAGCTTCAGCTTGTCGATTAAATCACATGCACAGAAGCTTGAGCTTCGACTTCTCTTTCTCACCCTGAGCTCCTCTAGTGTCTATCTTCTGTTGTCTCTGTGTTCCTGTGTAAACTGATTTACAAATTGCTTCTTCTATTTATAGACAATTTTAAAATTGCTACTACATGGGCCGACTGACTTTCCATTGAAGACTGTAATAACTATCTACCTAACAATTTAGCTTCTGAAATAAATTCGACTGGACTATGTTGCCTACTCGTGGACTTTTCCCCCTTGTCAGACTGACAAACAAGATCTCGACTTGTACAGATTCTGACAGAGTCGGCTGGAAGTCAAGTACAGATCTGCGAGTAATTACATTTTTCCAACACTCCCCCTTAATTATAAGCAGATGGGGATTTTTAAAACAAAATTTACAAAATGTTTCAGAGCTTAGACATGCTCTGTTTATGACAGAGTTCACTGTGCAGAACTTGTCATTCCAAGATAACTACGCAGATAGTGGAATGTGTCATTTGCCAATGGCTTTGTGAAGATGTCGGCTAGTTGGTCTTCAGACCTGCAAAATTCCAAACAAATTTCCTTGTCGTTCACCAACTCTCTTATAAAATGAAACCTGGTGTCTATGTGTTTGGTTCTCTTGTGAAACACATGATTCTTTGATAATGCTATGGCTGAATTGTTGTCGCAGAAGATTGTTGTCGGTTCTTGATGGTTCTGTGACAAGTCTTTTAAGACTCTTCTCATCCAGACAGCTTGACATGCAGCACTTGTTGCTGCAACATACTCTGCTTCAGGTGAAGATAGAGTTACTATGGGCTGTTTCTTTGAAGCCCATGAAATAACACCTGTACCAAAATGAAATGTGTATCCAGATGTGCTTTTCCTGTCATCTATGTTGCCTCCATTGTCACTGTCAGTGTAACCAATGAGTTTAAAATTTTCTGAGGTTGAGTACATAATACCAAGGTCTTTTGTGCCACTTACATACCTCAGAATTCTTTTACCTGCTTGCCAATGTGAGTCTTTTGGTGACTCCATGAACCTTGAGATCAGACTTACACCATACATAATGTCTGGTCTTGTTGTTGTCAAATACATAAGGCTACCAACAAGCCTTTTGAACAGCGTTGGATCTACAGTGGATCCTTCATCATCCTTGCTCAATTTTAAACTTGTTATCACTGGTGTTGGGGCTGTCTTGCAGTTAGACATGTTAAACATTTTTAAAACTTCACTTGCATATTTAGACTGTGATATAAAGATACCACTTTCAGACTGTTGAACTTCAATGCCCAGAAAAAACTTCATAAGCCCCAGATCAGTCATTTCAAATTCACTTTTCATGACTGTTTTAAAATCTACTATGCCATAATCACCAATAAACATTAAACCATCTACATACAGGGAGACAATTAACATCTTACCTTGCTCATCGACTTTGGTGTACAAAGTCGGTTCACTTTCACTTCTGTGAAATCCATTTTCAATGAGATAGAAATCAATACGACTGTACCAAGCTCTAGGAGCTTGCTTCAAACCATATAATGCATTTTTCAGTCTGTACACTTTGTGCTCTTGACCTGGAACTTCATACCCTTGTGGCTGTTCCACATATACTTCCTCTTCTAGATAGCCATTTAAGAATGCCGACTTGACATCCATTTGATGTACTTTCCATTTGTTTTGTGCAGCAATGGCCAAAACTATTCTCACTGTATCCATGCGTGCAACAGGTGCAAACGTTTCATTGAAGTCGATGCCGGGTTGCTGTGTGAACCCTCTTGCTACCATTCTTGCCTTGTGCTTTTGCACATTTTCATCAGCATCTTGTTTTGTCTTGTAAATCCATTTGACACTGATTACATCCTTGTCTTTTGGTACATCGACCAGTTCCCATGTCTGGTTTTTCTCAATGCATTCTATTTCCTCATCCATGGCTTGTGCCCATACTTCTTCTTCAACAGCTTCTTCAAATGTTAGTGGATCATATATAGGGGAAAATAATGCAAACAGAGAGAATGAATTAGGTGTACCAGCTTCATATATCTCTTGCAGACTTCTTGTCTTCACTGGTTCTGTCGATGTCGACCTCGAAGAAATGATTGATGGAATCTACTGTCCTCTTGGTGTACTTGTCGATGTAGCTTGAGCTGCTACTTGTGTTGATGGTCCTTGTGCTAAACCATGTCATGGTGTCATGGGAGTCGTCGGTGCTCCGACCGGTTGACCTACATGTGGTATTTGAACCACTTCCTCTTCCATATCATCATTGTCGACGTTCGACACAATCTTGACATTTATGTCGACGGTTCCATCCCATGATTCATTCTCGACAAATTGAACATCCCGACTGATTATCACTTTCCTTGTGATGGGGTCATACAACTTGTATGCTTTTGTGTCTTCTGAATAGCCGACAAAAATACATTTCTGTCCCTTCTTGTCTAGCTTCTTTCTCAGCTCATCTGGAATATGAGCATATGCAACACAACCAAAAACTTTTAAATGTGAAACACTATGATTCATACCTGTCCATGCTTCTTGGGGAACTTTGTTCTTCACACTCTTTGTCGGACATCGGTTCATAATGTAAACGACAGTTTCAACTGCTTCACCCCAATACTCATTTGGGAAATTCTTGGCTGCCAACATGTTGCGTGCCATCTCTATGATGGTTCTGTTCTTCCTTTCGGCAATACCGTTCTGCTGAGGTGTATACCGAGTAGTGAATTGTTTCTGTATGCCATGGGTCTTGCAAAAATTTAGGAATTCATTTGAAACATATTCACCTCCTCTGTCGGTCCTTAAGATCTTGATGCGGCGACCACTCTGGTTCCCCACGATTGCCTTGAACTGCCTTAAATAACCAAATGCATGAGATTTGTGTTTCAAAAAATATACCCATGTCTTTCTTGAGTATTCATCAATAAAGGTTAGAAAATACTTGCAGCCACCAATGGATGATTTCTGCATTGGACCACAAATGTCAGAGTGCACAATTTCAAGTGGTGTGCGTGCTCTATAGGACTTTCCGACTGGAAATGTCTCTCTGTGCTGCTTGCCAAAAATGCAGCCTTCACAAACCCTCTCTGGTCTATCGATCAATGGTAATCCCTTCACCATATTCTTTGTGTGCAGTAGCTTTAGCCCACCAAAATTTAGATGTCCAAATCTGAAATGCCACAACCAGGATTCATCCTGAACTTCTATCTAAAATGCAGTTTGCAAATTAGCGCTGCAATTTTCTCTCTTGTCGAGGATCTCGACTATTTCTTCACTTTCTGCCTTGAATGCAGCTCCTGTCTTTGTCTTCCCTTTTATGTCGGGAACTATCCTCAATGGAAACAAGCGGTTGCTTGTCATTGACACTTTTGCTATCAGCTGGTCGCTTGGACGCTTGTCTTTGATCACACAGTGTTCATCTTCCATGTAGACTTTGTAGCCTTTTTGTAACAACTGTCCAATGCTTAACAGATTATGTTTTAGACCTTCGACATGATAGATATCAGGGATATACTTACTCTCCCCCTGTTTGGTTAGAATATCAACAGTGCATTTTCCTAAGACAGTGACGTGGACATTGTTTCCAAGTGTAACATCAGTTTTAACTGAAGTGTCTAGACTGAAAAATAGATTTAAATTACCAGTCATATGGTTGCTGCATCCTGAGTCTAGGTACCATATGTCATGTGGACTTTCTTGAACAGCGTTGCATTCAAGTGGAGATGTAGATGCCATTAACATTGCACTTGTCGAAGTGTTGGTGCTGGTCGACTGACTTGGGCTTTGCCTTCCTTGGTCATATTGCTTCTTCCTACATTCATATGCATAATGACCAAACTTTTTACAATAATGACATTGAATTTTTTATTTATCAAACCTCTGGCCACTTGGCTGACTTGGGTTCTGGTTATCTCCTCTGCCACCGACATTTGCAGGACTTCTGCCTCATCCTCCTCTTGAAGAACTTCTTCCTCTGCCTTTGAAGTTGTTTCTTCCCCTGCCTCTACCACATCTTATGGATGATTGTGCTGCAAATGCACTTTCCAATGATGTCGGTGATCTGCTGATTCTGTGTTCATGATTGATGAGTGAAGCTTGCAGCTCATCAATGGTAAATGTCAACATGTTTATGTGTTCCTCTAAGGTCACAACCAAATTTTCAAATCTTGGGGGAAGACTTCTGAGAATTTTTTCAACAACCCTTTGGTCTGATACGGGTTCTCTATGAGATTTCAGCTGGTTTATCAACCCAACAACTCTGGTATAGAATGTGTCTACATTCTCTGAATCTTTCATGCACAGAGATTCAAAATCTTTTCTCAGAATCTGCAGCTTGGATGTCTTTACCTTATCCAAACCTTGATAGGCAGTCTCCAATGTATCCCATGCTTCCTTGGCATTAGTTGATGCTGCTATTCTTGCGAGTATGCTCTCATGCATAGTGTGATGTATGAAAAATAGAGCTTTTCCATCTCTCTTCCTCTGTTCTCTCAATACATCTTTCTGAGCCTCTGTGAGATTGTTATATGCTGCCATGTCTGCTGGTTTTGCATAACTATGCTGGACTATCTCCCAGAAATCTTGACCTCTGAATAAAGCCTTTATTGTTAAAGACCAATATTCATAATTATTTCATGTAAAACTTGGAGGTTGCAATGAACCAGAAGTGGAAGCCATTTTTTAATTTTTTGTATAATTAACTTTCCTTAGAGAATTAATTTCCAATTTTAAGACAAGATTTCTTTCCTAAAATATTGGGCTGATATAAACCTTGCTATATAACCAAGCTCTAATATAATACCAAGCTCTGATACTAGATAGCCAAAACCGAGCTGACTAAACTTGGGTTTAGGGCTCAGTCAAAATTCAAATTTTCACTTTTACCTTTAACGCCGACCACTTTACTTTTTGACCAGTCGGGTGAAACTTGTCTATGTCCGACTAGACAATTTTACAAATTTTAGTCGGTCCTACACTCGACCACGGTTTTTACCTAGGCTGCTTCGACCAAGTCAGCTCACTTTGGTCGAAATTTGCAGAATATGTTTCTTAGTCTAAAGACTTAAGAAATTACAAATGCTTTTCACTTGTCGGTTACAAAATGGTCAGTCCAGACTTGTCGGTCTATAGAGCTTCAGCTTGTCGATTAAATCACATGCACAGAAGCTTGAGCTTCGACTTCTCTTTCTCACCGCTCCTCTAGTGTCTATCTTCTGTTGTCTCTGTGTTCCTGTGTAAACTGATTTACAAAATACTTCTTCTATTTATAGACAATTTGAAAATTGCTACTACATGGGCCGACTGACTTGCCATTGAAGACTGTAATAACTATCTACCTAACAATTTAGCTTCTGAAATAAATTCGACTGGACTATGTTGCCTACTCGTGGACTTTTCCTCCTTGTCAAACTGACAGACAAGATCTCGACTTGTACAGACTCTGACAGAGTCGCTGGAAGTCAAGTACAGATCTGCGAGTAATTACATTTTTCCAACAAGAAATACTTCTAGTCTTTGGGTTGGTGGTACTATCAGATCCAGTAAAAGGAAAGCGGGGGGTTCAGACAGAACTAACAAATTTCCTTGGTTGTCTCTGCTTCAAAGATTGAAGCTTTCGCTGTATGGTGGAAATTGGCTTGTCTTGCACCGTTTCAGTGGTCTGGAGACTCCTCCTGGTTGTCCTGGGAATTCTCATGCCTGTAGTTGTTTGTGGAAAAATCTGAAAAGCTGGGGAGTTAATCAACGGGGTGAGAAAAATTATCTTGTTATACAAGTCTGGTTGATAACCGTGGTTCTGGTCCCTGGATTACTGTGTGGTTTCAATCTCAGTCAGTGTAATTGTGTTGTTCTATTTGAGCTATACTGGAGGGTCTTGGTTCAAAGATCGTCACCTTTGGTCAAAATTTGGACGTCTGTAGATGTGTTCTGCTCCCATGGTTTTCTCTGGAGTTTCTGCCAGGATTGTTGCTGGTAGATTGATTTGAAAACTCAGGGGCGTCATCACAGGGACGAAGGTGAGGACCTGGAGAACAATTGGTTCAGATTGAGGAAGAAATTAAGGGTGTCACGCTAACTGGTTATGACAAGCGGCGATACTGGATGTTTTAAGCTACCCAAATAGGAAAGAGCATATTTGCCAAATCTCGTAGATAACAAGAAGCATCGCATAATAACCCTATACATCTGTTCCTGCTACCTGAAATCTATATTGAGTGCTGGACTACTTTTACAGATGCCATGGATGGCTGTCTTTATCGTGATCTATTGAATTTTTTTTACAGTTTGCACTGCTGTTTTTTTTTAAGTAACCTGCCCATTTTCATGATAGAAATGTGCATCCTATATGAAATTGTTGACATTGCATGTCCTTAGGACAATGGTGAATTTTCCAGAGATATTGAAATAATTGGCAATTCCTATAGATCTGGAATAGGCAGAGGAAGGTATATCTGTCCATCAATATAATAATTCTCCTTGGAGCAAAGATCCAGAGAAATTCTGATTCTAGTCGAGATCCTAACAAGATCCTAACAAACATAAGAAATTTTCTGGTTCTCAATTTTGTCCCACCAACAAACCATTTGTACCAGTATGCAAACTATACTAACTTGGATTGAAAACTTGTCCAGGAAACTGCACCTTTAGATGGAAATCAGTCAAATGTTCTCCTAAAGCTCAGTTAAAGTATGTTTCACTAAATTAGATTGACATTTAACCAGCCCTAAAGTGGCATGATCTAGTAGAAGAAAATTACTGGCATATTTATCTTATAGTACAATGGTCTATTTATCGATCGTCCCTACAAATACCATAGTGACCAAAAATTCTTAATATACCCAATGTCATAGCTATTCAAGAAAATCCAACCAATTACACCAGAAGGTGTGATATTTTTTGTTTCAAGATCATGGAATGAGGTGGATATAGAGGTATCTATATATTTAGAAGCCTCACTCATCTTTTATGATTGGATGGTTGGTGCTTACTGCTTAGCCAGTCTGGCTGTTAAAGATAGACTAAATCAAGTCTAAACTATGGCTGTTGCATGGTTTGCCATAGAACAGAGACTGTAAAGAATGTGTTCTGGGATATGGCAGACTTGCAAGAGAATTCATTGTTATTTCTAACTGCTTGAATTAGCAGCTCTTGTTCACTGGTATCCTAAAAATGACAACCAAGAGTTTTATGTGTCTCTGTATAATTAAAACATTAATGTCTCTGTATAATTAAAACCTTAATATGGGAAGATTTTTTTTTGCTTCAATAATTATGTCAATTATCCTAGTAGTTGAGAACCGTGTAGTTGAGAACCGTAAGATAGATGCTTATAGCCCGATATGCTATAGTCAATTCACGCGACTTTTTATGCTACAAAGCACAAAAAGAGATGCACCATAAATAAAAGTAAACAAAATAAAAAATAAAAGGATTGAAAATTTGTGACAATATAGATGTGTTCTGCTCCCTTGGTCTTCTCTGGAGTTTCTCCCAGGATTATTGCTGGTGGATTGATTTGAAAAGTCGGGGAGGTCATCACAGAGACGAAGGTGAGGACCTGGAGAACAATTGGTTCAGAACTCAAATATTTCAATGTCTAGAGATTTAAACAGTGTTGAAGATTGGCAAAGACAGTGGGAGCTGAAATATCAACGGGATCAATTCATAACCAAGACCAAATTCCACCATATCCAGTCTCAAATGAAGCATCTGAGATTTAAGCTAATTATGGCAGAAGTTGAGATCTACTTTTGGAAGGACAAGGTTAATTCGCAGGAGAATAATCATACTATGTCTCAGGGGAGGTTTCAAAGTGAAGGACAAGTTCAGAATCGCATTGACATGGATAATCAGCTGGAAGTATTGGAAGTTCCTGAAACGAGTGAGAAGAATGATGAGAATGTAACTTGGACAGCTTCTACTTCTCATATTCCCTCTCAAGAAATTCAGAAATAATCTGTTTCAGCCTGTCTAGACCAAATTTTGTCATAATGTCTTTTTATGCAGTACAAATACCTTTTGTGTTTAGACAGTTTAACCTCGTGTATACAGTTCGATACTATAGTAACAGCAGTGATACGTTTATTTGTAACCATTTTGGGATTTCTTTTTTTATACTTTAGAACTATGTCATCTATAAAGAGCTAGTTTGTAACTACAGGTCGTCTGGTTCGGCTAATACCATTTTATATATAAAAAAATTACTGGTTTTTGTTAAAAAAAATTATTTTACAATCACAAAATCCTAAAAATAGCTATGCACTAATTTATTTATTTTTTTTCTCTTTTCACCAAAATACTATTTAATAAAATCTAGGTGCAACCTTGATATTGTGAACCAACCCATCTTGTACATAGATTAACCTTTAAAGATGATTTTCAGGTATGTTTTGAATAAAATAATGAGTGCAAGGCTGTAGTGGGAATCACTTATCAACTATCAGATTTGATTGCATGATGAGAACCCCGACTCATAGGAATTGCCATAGATATATCCATACTGTAAACAGAATACATTTTTGATGAGCATTTAACCAGGGCTCTGAGAAAACCTCGATCAATTTAGCTACTTTCAACCTTTAGATCAGTTTTGAGGTCTAACCATTGTGTTCAAATAGAATTTTTTGGGTTGACGACTTGACAATACACTTATCATCTCCTATCAGACTTCATTGCATGATGAGAACCCCGACTCATAGGAATTGCCATAGATGTATCCATATTGTAAACCAAATGCATTTTTGGTGAGCATTTAACCAGAGCTCTCATGTCTCAGAATACCTAGATCAATTTAGCTACTTTCAACCTGTAGATCAGTTTTGAGGTCTAATCATTGGGTTTAAAAGGAATTTTATGTATTGATGACTTCGACAATATACTTACCATCTTCTATTGTATATATTTTAGGTTTATATGATTTTTTATTATTTTAGTCATGTTTATGGATGTTGTCATCTAGAAATTGATCCCGTTCATTATATCTAATCTCAAATATTTTTTGCCTATGTTTATCTAGTATCAATATTAACACTTAGTTATTTTTGTTTTCTAGGTTTCTTTTTGAACATTTAAACTATTGACGATCTGCAAAAAGAAATCCATTTAATAATAAAAATTTATTTTAGCACATTTTATTGTTGTTATTATTCCAACAGAAAAACCATTTTTATGATAGCACTAACAATTAACTTCAAAAAATAATGTTTTAATTTTGCACTAGCTGTAGAACATCCAGTTTACGCTGCATACGACTAGGCTCATAAAAACTTTGTTGTAGAGTAACCCTTTGGTGTTCCTTGCCATTCTTCCTAAGAATCTATGTTTTTCGAGCTGGTCCCTACTCAATTGTTAAACATTTGCAATAATATGAGTGCAAGGCAAGTTGCAATGGACAACCACATGGAAGGAGACTCAGATTAATTGGAGAAATAAGCAAGGCAAGGACAAAAATCACTTTACTGGTAGGAGTTTATATCAGATTTGATTTTCTTCCATTGCCAAAATTGCAATGCACATCCACATGGAAGGAGACCCAGATTAAGTGGAGATATGAGCAGAGCAAGGACAAATTCACTTTACTCCTTGGTCAGTCCTCAAATGTGAACTTTGCCTATATCTGTATACAACAATGTTGATATAACTCTTGTGGTTATAACTGTCGACAATCAACAGCTATACAACAATGTTGATAGAGCTCTTGTGCCTATAATTGTCGACAACAATGTTGATAGAGCTCTTTTTTAATATCTTGAATCTACAAAAAAAAAATATTTTCTAAGCCTCTGGTGTGTTGTTGAATATAGATATTTATGACTATCAAGTATAATATTATCTTAATACTTATTCTACAGCCACAAAATCCTAAAAATAAGATCCTATAATATTTTTTCTACAACCACACCTTAAAAGTAACTATGCAGTAATTTTTTATTTTTTTCTCCTTCACAGAATTACTATTATAACAAAATCTGGATTCAATACTCTGTTAAAGCAGAATCTGGACTCAATACTCTGTTAAAGCAGAAAACCTGCTAATGATGAACTAAACAAAAAATTTAAAGCAGAAATACCTGCTAATTCTGGTTTAAAACAAAAAAAAGTTACAACATGAATATAATAACCATTTTTAAAAAAAGTTACAGAAACATACCTGTCAATTGTCCTGGGCCTGGGCTTGGTTTGTTGCAGCTGTTCCCTTGGGCCTGGGCTTGGGCTATCACAGTTGCTTCATCTTTTTCCTCATGATCAATATATTTAATTCCCACGGATTAATATTCAAGGTATCCTACATGGCCAAGAAGAAAAACACAATCAGGCTATCTTCATGAGTAACCTACCCGAACAGGAACAACATCATACTCATTATTAAGATTCATGGGGAAAGAGTGGACTCTCTTGTCAAGAAACAAGAAAGATGAAAAACCATATATACCTGTCATGGGTGTGGGAGTCCCGGTAAAAGTATATATCCTTTCAGGAAGCGCTTCCATTAAAAAAATACAGACAGACTCTGCAGATGACAAAGGAGGCTCTGAGCAAACATTTCGAATACAAACTTGACCGTTATAAGAGCGCATCCCAAAAATGATCCGCTCTCATCCCGTAGATCTCCAACAAAGTCTTATTTAGCTTTTCAACAAAATCATACTATGCTTTTGAACAAATTTCCTTTATCTGCTTTTCTCGAACAAAGCCTTTTTTAGCTTTTCAACAAAATCCTACTATGATTTTAAATTCCTTTTATCTGCTTTTCAAGATATCTTCACGTCTGTTACTATTTTTTAAACAAATTCCAACAAAATCTTACTATGCTTTTGAACAAATTCCCTTTGACATGCTTTTCAAGATGGTTACCATTCTTCAAACAAATTCCTACAAAATCTTACTACGCTTTTGAACAAATTCCCTTTGACATGCTTTTCAAGATATTTTCAAGTTGGTTACCATTTTTCAAAAGAGAAAACCATTTCAAATTTGAATTTGAGATGATGTTAAGCTCCGCCTCAATTTCACTTAGTTTAGGTACCATTTGTTATGTTAGTGTTAGTAAAATTTCAATGTTTTTTTAAGATCTAAGGGTTTTAATAACTCCCAAAATTATTTGGGCGAGATCCAGGTTCAAATCTGAGTGGCTTCCACTTTAAACCCTAGGCAATGCCTATCTAGAAATTTATGACATAACAAGGGTTGAGATGTTTGAAGACACGCCGAGGACGGGGTCCCACTCTACGAGGGTGCCTACCCTTCTAGCCGTATCACAACAAGCTAATGTCTCATTGTGGATTTGAGCCTGGCTCAGAAGAGTACGAAACTTTACCTCCTCACCACTTGAGTTGATGCCCCTCAACTAGTAGAGCTTCAATGTTTTTTTTTAACACTTGGGAACTAGGAACCTCCCAAGGGTATACCCAACAGCCTGCAAGCTAGATATACCAATAACTTGTGACTCAACAGGGGTCAAGACGTCCTGAAGCCCACATACAACTCCTTAACAATGAATCTCTATCCCAGGGGTCACCTACCCTTCGAGCCTTGTCACAATCGGCCAATATGAGCATCCCTAAGCCCTGTCGGCTGTGAACCTATGACCTCAGAGATAACACATGTTCTTAACCATTAGGCCCACTCAGGTGCTTTAATGTTGGGTTCAACTATCTGAAGTTTGTGAGGATAGGTTAGTAGAACACAACAAAAATATATGCTATTTATCTAGGTGTGAGTTGAGAAGTTTATCAACGTTCATAACCATTAAGGATGTTTGATTTCTTGGTATTTATGTGCTTGCATATAGGAAAAACAATCGTGGGGCACTTATTTTGTAATACTTTGGAATATGTTGCGCAAGTATAAAATTTCTTATTTCACATTGGTTGTAAGGGTTAGTGAGTTTTAGCCTATAAGCCTCAATACATGAAGATATGTTAATGAGGGTTCCATAGAGGTCTCCCCTTCCTTTTCTCGACTAACATAATGGTTGATTGGTTGTTATTGACATTTGTATGGATGTAGGCATTTGAGAAGGGCCTCGTCCTCCCTCCTCTATGTGCTAACATGTCTTGAGGTTATTTGCACAGATTGGTCTTTCCCTCCCTCCTTTATGGGTTGGGATTACTCTCAAGTGTTTGAGATGGGCATTCTCCTCCATGTTTTGTCGGATGAGTTGACTTGCAAGTATTTGAGATGGGCCTTTCCCTCCCTTCTTTATGGGTTGTGATGATTTGATGAATTACAAGATCATCAATGCAATTATTTGAAATGATTAAAGGGATGATAGGTACATTGGTCCAATTGTAAGCCAATGCAACCCGGGGATTTGATGTTGTTCCTGAGTGGATGTTGTGCGTGAGCGCCTGAGGGATTATAAGCATATTGATGCATTTATATGTTTGCAAGTAATTGAGATGTTTTGAGGATCGTTCGGTCATTCGATCATGAGTTGGTGTTGTGCAATAGCTAATTAACTCCATAATGAGATAATAATATATTTCATTTAATGTGTATGATCGACTTGTTGACAACATTGGTCATTGGATTGCGAATAGGTGTTGCATAATAGCTAAACGCCTCCATAATGAGATAATAATATATTTGATTTAATGTGGATGATCTACTTATTGAGAACATTGACAATAGGGGGTGTGTTATATGCCCTTTGGAAACTCCACTCATAAGTACTTTGGTTTTGGGTTAACAATATTTACCCATTGCATTAGATTGGTCTTAGAATCGACCTATCCTTTTTGGAGCTTTTGGGTCATGAAATTTTCAAGAATTGAAAGAGGAGAAACATAACAATTGTATATTGTTGTTGTGAAGAGACATGGATAAGGAGTTCACTTGTTGATGTCAAGATTTAGCTTAGAGGAAGCACTCTTTATATCCTTCGAGGAGCAATTGTTTGCACTAGGGTGCACTGTAAATACATCTAGGTATTGAGTTGGATAAAGAAATCCATATTGAGAACTAGGATTGCAGATAGAAATATTTAAGGAGAATGTTTCATAATTAGTCTTGTTGAGAAGACAAAGAGAGGATAGGTACAACAGGTATCAAAGGTTTAGGAAGAGCCCTATAATATCGTGCAATATGGAAGTGGTCGCTTAAAGAATGTATTTGGTAAATGTGGTTGGGTTGAAGCAATGTATGCCTTGAGTTGGGGGGAAGAGTGTGGGGTAGAAGATGACAAGTGCCAACCTCGCAGCTGCTAGAAAGGATAAATGCACTATAGAGACTAATGATGAAGATCACATAGGAGAAATAAGACACTAATAATATATTTTAGGATTCAATAGTTGGGCTATTGATAGTTTGTTCGAAGAAGACTAAAAAAAATCTGATCCATCTAATCTCCATCACCGCTTGCTGCATCATACTCATTTCTATCTCCTCATGAGAGGCATACTCATCTACATGCCACTTGAATCTGTATCTCACTGAGTTTTAAGGTCCTTTATTTTATTATATATATATTAGCGAGCAAGCAAGGGCTCTTCCAAATTATAATATCCATCAAATCCTCATGGGAACTCACATCGAAAGACTATCAAGTCAACATTTAAAACCTGCAATTTAGTTCATCACGAGGACATAAAGAGTAAAGGAAGACGATTGGTGATCTTATGTTAATAATAATGTTTATTTAGCAATAAAATTGACCTGGTAGAATTAAGTCGACTTCCTATTTAATAGTTATATTCATACAAATGATGTTCAACTATTATTATAACTGTTATGTATTAGTCTTTTGGGTTATTATTATTATTATTAGTAGTAGTAGTAGTAATTTGTATTATAATTAGTAATAAATTAAGTCCTTATGTTTTGTTAGAAGAATGGGAAGCAATTGCTACATACCTTCCAACCACCATATTTGTTCAAATTATGAGGATGCTTGGCAACCTTGATGGCATCTCTAAACTTGCATTTAAAATAGTTATCAATTTTTGCAAGAACGTTCATATTTTCAAGACATATTTGTATTGTGGGAGTGTTCAATGAGATTAGAGGCATGGAAGTGTTCCAACTTGATGTCAACTTTGTGTTCCTTAATCCTTAATTGAAAGGGTCACATAGTCTCCCTAATGTATGGTTTCCTACAAAAGCAAGGAATCACACACCCCTTTCTGATGATGTGGATAAATTGGTTATTTTATTGTTTTCATCATTCATCTAATGGACCTATGTATTAAATTAAGCACATAGATCTGTGGACCAACACACAACTCACAAGATAGATCATAAAATTTTACTAAGAAATTGAAGAATGAAACAGTGTAAAAATGGCTTGCAACTATGCACAGGGACTTCACTTAGTGAACATCTCACATAACACATGCGATCGTGGGATATTAAAGAATACCCTTAATTTCCAGAGATATTGACCCAAACTCTTTTTGTTGAAACCCCCTCCCAATACTTAAAACCTCCTCCCCACCCCTTTTTATACCTCAATCCTTATAAACCACCCTACCCACCCCCACCCTAAACCCCTCATCCCCCCAATACCTGCAATATATTGGTTTAATTTTTAATAATTTTTAAACCCACAATATGAACTAACGTGATAGGATATTGGTCAACAAGTGAATCCCCCATGCAACTGTGAATTCCTTTCTTAATCAAAAGTAATTAGATAATTAATTACAATGGCTAAATAGCCTCATGCAATTCGAATCCATGTGAGGAAATTCAAATTGGTTTGACTCTACTTGACTGTATGGTTAACTGACCTTGTCTAAATCATTATCGGAGTTCAAAATCCAAACTCAAGTGTCCAATTCAGTGTTGACTACTCTAACTTACTAAGGTAGGTGAGTAAATGCGCCTCACCTGCATGTAGCAATGAAAACCTAGCGCTAACTGAGTAGAACTGAATGTAACAAACTAGATCTTAATGTAACTTATTCCTAATTGAGCTTGACTAGTCACCAATTGAACTCAACTAATGGAGGTTGGTGTCGGTACTCCCAATGGCTCCTAATTTGTAGGGATTGATCTAGGAGGCTCCTAAACTGATGCATGCAAGTGCAATTAGTGGAAGTTAGCCTCAATTAGTGTTCCCCACACTTCAGTAACTGGTATATGTGCCCCAATTGGGCCAAGTGGACCCAATGGTGCTAGTGTCTAAATATAGAAAGATAATTGCAGAAGTATTTATGTTAGAGTCAGAGTGATGCATTATCGTACTGTTAATTCACAGTTTTTGTAACGAAGAGGTTATTTTACGATTTGTTGATTGGTGAAGGGTCGCAATGAAGATACATGATTGTTAGATGAAGAGGCACGACTAAGGGTATACAAGAAAAGATTTAAACCATCAAACGAACGTCTATGTACATTCAATTAGAAGATCTAAAGGTGTATATAAGTCATAGATCAAATTATTATAAGAGGGAAGTTGGTAGGTGCAAGGACATGCTGCAAGCCTATAGGGGGTCATATCCTCCTTCCAGTTGTTGATAAATAGGGTGTTGGTGCATCCTCCAATTGTAGCTGAAAAAATTGGTTGTTGGTAAAAGGATTTGTATCTTGCAAACTATTTGTAAATATAATTTTGCAGTAATAAGAAATATTGGTGGGTTTTCCCAATTGGGGTTCCATGATTATATTGTGTGTTCTGTGTTCATTGTTGATTTTGTTTTAAGTGATAAAAATTTAAATATAATGCTTAATGCTAATTCACCCCTGGCTCTCAGTATTACTTAATTTTTTAACATAACTTAATACTTCTTTGAGCTCACTAGTGAACCAAGAGATCAACAATTAGACTCATAAACTGAATTCTTTGTTGCATAATAAAAATTCCATGGTTTCCAATGAAGGTTTGGAAGAAAAGCCCCAAGACTTAGGTAGGTAGTTTCTAAACAAACCAGAGGTCATAGGTTCTATTATCATGAATTCGCATTTGCAACATAAGATATAGTACCTCTGTAGGAGAGCTTAATCAAGAGCTCACAATCCTGATTTGTTTTTTCTCTTTTCCTTGGTGATAGCATAGAGCGAAGGCCAACCATTAACATTGACCCTAAGTTGTTGACCTCAACGACCACAACCAACACCATCACCACCTTTGTTTCTTAGAGTCATCGATTGAATTAAATTCTTTTATGAGACGGTTTAGTGATATGTCTAGGGAACTCGCCATGGAGAACTAAACACCTCTTAATACCAAATGAATGATGCCCAAAGCTCCGAAATTTGTATGTAACATGCTCGGAAAGCCCAGAAATGTGAAGAAAATGTATGAGATGAAACCCTCCCCACTCTTTTTGAAACCCACAAAAAAGACGATTGAGTTGAAACATTTACTTTTCTTTCCAAAACCCTAGATGGATGAGAAAGTGTTGCATGTAGAGATATAGAGGTTGGCGAAGTGAGGTAGGATAAAATATGATGGAATAAGCTGTTGTAAAGGCTCCCACATCGATAAACTAACACAAAGAACATGGCCGAGATTAGTGAACCAAAGAGATATCAAATGAATAAATCCTTTTGGAGAAGAAAAGGAATAATAGCTAAATGTTAGTGAGCATTGAACTATCATAGTATGTGAATTTATAGGGGCTCCATAGGCCCTATCATTTGAGCTTAAGCTATAATACCAAAATTATGTAGTGCCTAGTATTTAACTGCTAAAATAACAATTACTTTTCTAATAGCTGCTAGAATTAATGATACAACATAAGACATAACTATTTACATATAACTTATAAGTACTGAAAGTATCTTGAAGGAAAGAGAGTCAAGAAAACATAGTTGGAAATAGAAACATGGAAAAACTCGACTTACCAGAGTGTGTGGAGGGCCGACAGTAGCAACGACAACAACAACAACAAGCGGGGGACAACTCTCCACCCAACTACCCCTCACTTAGAGAATGAGAGCCCTTGATCTCTCAATTAGTTAAACTATGCCAAATCAATTTCCTTAACTATCTCAAAATCAACTATATTTGAACTCTACTTCTCCTCAACTCCTCCTCCCCACCAACATGGAATCCTCACCAATGATGTAACAATTAGATTAACAAAAAAACTAATGCCCTTAGGTAATGAAGAAATCCCATGAAGTTCAACCTCCCCCTTAAAAGACCATTTTTATTATTATTAAAATAAGTTTTATTTGCATGGATGACACTTGTCATCGATGCAATAAAACTCAATAAATCCCATTTTAATATTCAGTATGCACCTACTTATTACCCTATTTTATTAATATTTGATTATTATGCGCCTATAGTTATAACTTATTAACTAGATGGGGCATTATATCTCTCCAACCTTTTGCTTGATTTCCATTAATTTTGTAATTCTCTATTGTTTTGGTTTTGATTAAGGATTTAGTGGTAGTGTTGAATTCATTAATCCTTTAATAACATTCATTTAAAGTATTAGAATGGGCATTTATAGTAAAGATGATAGAAATATCATAATAGACATGAGTAGAGCAATCTTCCATTGTATTCCCAATGTAAGCATTACATCTCTTTACAACTATGATTCTCCAACTATTAACATACTAACTCTCAAGACTCTCATTCATTACATAAAAAACCTCATATATATGGCATGCATTACATCTCCTAACCACATGAACTTATGATTCTCCAACTACTAACATACTAACTCTCAAGATTCTCTTTCATTACATAACAATCCTCCTATATAGATAGGATGTGGAGGTGGCTACAAAGGATTCGAAAATATATTGAAGAATTCACCCACTATATTGTAGTTATATCAATTTTTTGCATCTTTAAGAGAATGAAACAAGTCCTTAAACTCCTTGGACAACCTAACTCGATGGAGACATTGAGTGAGAGCCTTAATATTCCAAGAGGCAACCAACCCAAAGACTTGACCTCTTGCTTACAATTTATTGTGCATAATCACTCGAACTTAACCAATATAACTTGTTACACTGGGTTGTGATAAAATTACATCTCTCACACCTTGGTGTGTCTATTGACAATGAACCAATAATCCTTAAGAATGAATGGATGGTTAAACCTTAATTAAAAGTTGCATTGTCAAATAGTTGCAATGCATATTTTGTTTGGTTGTATGTTTTTTTCTTAATCATTTGCATACTTGAAATTGAAGATAAAGTGCAATAATTAAGGTTGGTAGTAACTTTCCCTCCCTTTTCCAAGTACCTTTGTTCATACTGAATCATTTTGTAGTAACTATAAAAACTATATTTCATACAAATACTTCTAGGGATTATATGCAAAAGATTGATTATACCCTATCTCTAAAAGCATGAGAGAATACATATTGGTTTTTAAGTATTACTAAAGAGTTATCAACATTATGAGAGAGCCACTAAGATACATGCGGAAATAATCACTTTTTTTTTATAGATTTCATAAAAATACTTATAGGGTATGCAAAAGATTGATTATACCCCATCTCTAAAAGCATGAGAGAATACATACTGGTTTTTAAGCATTACTAAGAGGTATTAACATTATGAGAGAGGCACTAGGACACATGAGACAATAATCACTTTTTTTCTTTCCTTCAAATTCAAGGTAATACAGATAATTTCCATACTTTCCTTTTGTATTGTGTTCCCATAATCATAATCAATATTATACATCATGCATGATGGAAAGAAAGTGATGTGGGACAAAAATACATCAAGTGCATTGAGAGTGGGTTATTCAACAACTTGGTGCCTTTGAGGGGTAGGTTAAGAGTAAAAAACATGTTTGTGTAGAAAAGGTAGAATAATGAAGGCAAGTATATGTGAAAGAGTTTGATTGTTTGTTGTCTGTTTCCATAATTAATACAAATGTACATCAAGAGTGATGCATGATGGAAATAAACCAAGTGCATTGAGAGTGGGATATCCTACAACTAAGTTTCTTTGAGGCCATTTACAAGCTATCCAAAAAAAAGCCTTCTCGCGTAGAAAGAATAATGAAACCAAGTAATTATATGTGAGAGAGTTGGATTGTAGAAAGAATAATGAAACCAAGTAATTATTTGTGAGAGTTGGATTGTGCTTTTTTCCCATCGGAAAATTTTGTTTGTTGATTTCCTTATCTTTCAACATGGATGTTGCTTGCATGTATGTCATCATTTCTAAAAATAAGATAAGATAATCTTGGGATTCACAAATTTCATTAGTTTTAATGAATATATATTATTATGTGTCACATTATTTTCAATGATATAAATGTTGTTAATAGATCATAATGGTGGGATTTGTAGGTACTTTAAAAAAAAGAGATTTGGTGCAATTAATTTTGTTTCTATGTAGTTTGCTAATTTAGATTCATGGTAATAAGGGGTTTTTTCTACTACTTTTATCACTTTCCCCATTGTAATTTGTTCAATTTAGTAATGGTATATGCTCAACCTTCAATGTTTTAAATGGAAGCCATAATCCTTAGAAATAAAGGTAGATCTTTAATGTTCGATGGAACTCACAAACATCATCTTGATGTGAAAATAACATAGTCTTGAATTATTTGTAGATGAACCTTCAATGTTTTTAATGGAAGCCATAATTCTTAGAAATAAAGGTAGATCTTTAATGTTTGATGGAACTCACAAACATGATCTTGATGTGAACATGACATACTGTCTTGAATTATTTGTAGTTGAACTTGAAGGAGGATTTAGGCACACGTATTTTTGTGGCTACAAGGTTACAAGCTTTGTTTTAAATAGGCAAGCATTTTGTGACATAATCTTCTCAAAAAGGAAAATCCCATGAATCACTTTGTTGTTAACATAGAAATAATAAAAAACATCAAATATACATGTTTTTTTACAAGAAATAATTATATGTACAAGCTTATTGTATAATAAAAAACCTCAAATATACAATCTTTTATGATGACAATAAATAATTAGATATTGTTTTCTTGAGAAAAAATTGAATGCCACAACTTTTGTAAGACATCTTGATTTTATGTTTTCGACAAGATTTTTTCTAAGTAATAAAAGAAATAGCAAAACCAACCCTTGGTATGATAAAGATTGTAAAAGTGCAAAGAGAGAAATTAAGGAATCTCTTGACGAGTCTCCTAAAATTAACAAGATAAAAATTTACAAATCCCTAACTAAAAGGAAAAAAATGCAATATATTCGTAAAAGACAATAAAATCTCTTACACCTCTTTAATGTGGCTCCTAAAAATTTTGGAGGTAGATTATAACTAGAAAAACTAAAGATGATAATAGAATTGCTTTACACAACTGGAATTCCTATCTTAAAAAGTTTTATGAATCCCCAAATGGCATTGATAACTTTGAAACCCTGCTCACAACGGAAGAAGTTTTCTCATTAGAAGACATTGATTTTCGGGTTAAGCGTCTAGGAAATGGAAAAGCTAAGGACATTGAAGGCTACCAGGCATAAATATTAAAAATTGGAGGTCATGTCCTCAACCCTCACATCCACAAGCTTTTCAATCAAGCGTTCAAGCAAGGGTTCCCTAAACCTTGGACTCAAAGCCTCATTATCCCTATTTTCAAAAGTGGGGATACAAATAACCCCTCTAATTACCAGAAAATTATGATTAGCCCTCTCTTAGCCAAGTTGTATGGTATTATTTTTGAAAAGAAGATCAACATATGGCTTGAAAGTGAAGGTAAGCAGGCTAAAGGCCAAGCGGGTTTTAGAAGGCAGCACTCAACAATGGACCACCTCGTTACGCTTAGGATAATTGTGGAGGAATGTCGTCATGATAAATCCAATCTCTTTTGTTGCTTTGTGGACTTTAGAAAGGCTTTCGATACGGTACCTAGAAATAACCTATGGTATAGATTAGAAGAGCTAAAGGTTATTTTCGAGTTGAAAGCCACCACAATATGGTTACACGAGGATGCCATTGCCAAGTTTAGGACCAATGAGGACTGATCGAAAGATATTAAGTGTAATATCAGAGTTAAACAAGGTTGCCCCCTCTCCTCCACCCTTTTCGGCATTTACATAGATAAGCTAGAAGGTTGTTTAGAGGAAACAGGTTATGCTGGCACGATCTTAGTTGGAATAGTCATCATCCTTCTTCTCTATGCTGATAATATTTTTCTTATGGCAAGGTGTCCATCTGATATTGATAAGCAACGAAGACTTCTGAAGGATTTTTGCTCTACTATGGGTAGGACTGTTAACATTGACAAAACAAAAATTATGATTATCAAATCCAACTTGGACACTTACGCTAATTTTGTGTATGACAATAACAACTTGGAGGAAGTGTCTTCTTACAAATACTTAGGAATTGATATTCATCACAAGGTCAACTAGAACTATAGCATTAAGAAAAGGATTAATGGAGGGTGGAAAGCTTATTTTGGTCTTGAAAATAATTGTAAAGCAACAAACCTTCTAATGTGGGATAAAAGAAGCTCCTCTTTGAAACTTTAGTCACTCCTGTTATCTTGTATGGGTGTGAGGTTTGGGGTTTCAGCATCTCTAGAGAATCGTGGATAAATATTGAGCAAATCTAGAAGCGTTTATAACGTATAACCTCAAAATTAAAAGCAATACCCCCTACCCTATTCTCCTCATAGAAGTGGGTCTTTCCCCTATCGAGAGCCTAGCTATGGCTAGGCTCCTGTTATACAAGTACAAAATCAATAACATGGGAGACCATAGACAACCTAAGATGGCTTTAAATTCCAGCCAAAACCACCTAAGGCTCAAGCGAGGTTGGTATAAATATACTAGGGCTTTGTTAAACCATTGGAAGATCATTGCAAAATATTAATAACATTAAAAATATTGTTACTTCTAAGTTTAAGGAGAAAATGTGGTGTGAGAAAGATTTGGAGGATAAAAGAAAATTAAGATATTATAAGGAGGTCATCAACCCTACTCTAGAAGATCAAAAGTATCTCTCAGTTTTAACTAGTTTAAAGAAAACAATTAATATAGCCAGGATAAGAACGAACTCTCATGAGCTACATAGTGAAACTGGTCGGTGGGAAGTTCCTAAAACACCATGGGTCGAAAGGATCTACCATCTCTGTCAGAATATGAACATTGAGGATGAAAAACAATTCCTCTTAGAATTCCATACATACACCCACGTTAGATCTCAGTTTCATAACCTTTGTTGCAATCCCGACCTTCCTAGCCTTTTAACTTATCAAAATTATAGTGATCTTGGGACTCTTCTCTCCAAGCTCTTTGAGCATAGAAATGCAGTTTTAAAACAAACTAAATAATTTGTTTCTTTACGTCCGATAGACAAAATTTTGGTCTGAGGGGACGCTAACCATCATCATCATCATCATCTACAATATTTTAAGTAAAATTCATATAGATGTAATACTTTCTTTTTTTTTAAACGACATCTTGATTTCATATAGAATCAATATGAAATCATTATGATCAATTTATTTTAGAATTATTTTTATTTGTACTCATTGAAGTGTGTTAAGTGTTGATAATGTTGAAAATATTTCAAATTTTTATCACTTTAAATATGAACATTTTTCAATTTCAATTTCTCCATGCTTTAATAGGAAGTGTGTTTAGTTATTAAAAACCATGTAGTCTTAAACTTCTACGATTTGTGTCAGAATAGCTAGTTTATAACTGTTAAGCTCTGGAATTTTGTGTGCCTCAGGGTTTTTGAGGGCGTTGAATCTATTTTTACCATCAAAATCCCAATTAAAATATTTAAATTCCAATATTGCAAAATAAAAAAACACTGGATTCTAGAAAAAACTTGTCGTCGTGTCCAAATCGTCAAATTTTTAGACTTGCTCATTAAAAACTATTTAAAAGATTAAAACTACAAGTTAGTGGCATCTTTTTTCACAAAATGGGTAATATTTTGTATTAAAAAGATTGGAGCTGAATTAAAAAACAAAATGTGTCTTGCACTTGAATGTCAATGATTTTTATTTACAGAAATGATTCTACGGGGATTTCCTACCAATACCACAACACGTATAGATATGAAAATTGCTTTAGAAAACATAAATTAAGAGATGCACTGTGAAATGAATTCCAAAATGATGAGAAATTTATGGATATAAATTCAAAAAATTGTATGGTAAGACGAAGTCTCCATAACATAAATATTTCTTGTCCATAAATATTTTACCTAGCGTCAAAACATGGTAAGCTTGATAATCACTTGACAGTTAAGTTTTCACAGGTTGTAAAAACACTTAACTTTCAATCTAGGAGTCTTTTGCTTTGATTATGAAGATTGTATGAGCTAAGACTTTCTTAGTGGTAAATATGCTCTTTGTACCAATGCACAATGCACTTATGTCTTGTAGAAGTTCATAGCCCTCAATTTGGATATTATTTTTTATTTAAAGATCTTAAACAAAGTTTATTTCAAGTATTCCTTTGACATCAAGATATTTTTCTCCTTTCCTCAATCCATAGACCACCTTGCTTCAATCAAACGATCATGGTGTGTGCTTCATATAATTATAAGTTATGTGCCCGAAATAAAAGATAATTATGAGTGATATTTTATGTGTTAGTAATAAGATAGTGTTATTAAGAAATAAAACATAATTAATTAATTGATATTTTCAATTTTTTTATTATAATTATATTTAATGATGTATAAATTTCTACATTATTGAGAATAATATGTCAATATAAATTTTCACTATATTTAACTATAATTTTGTTGCATTTTATTGTAATTTGATTTTAAACTATAAGTTAAGTGTAACATATTTATTAATAAGTAGTGTTTTATTTGTTAGAAAATTGAATATTGTTAGCATAATACTATCAAATATTAACAAATAAAACATTACTAATTATTTTGTTAAATTATAGTTTTTTTATTTGTAAGTTTTAAAGAGAAATTGCCATGTCCACAACCTTCTACTCGGTGGATTGGACGTGACTAACATCTGTCAATCCGGGCAATCTAAGCCCCATGAACATAACGTATATAAAAATGCATTGAACTTAAATATACACAAATGCATAAATTATTAACATATAGCGGAAGCAAAGTCATTTATTCAAGCATTCATCATGTTCATAGTAATTCATAAAACAATCACTGTTGTGGAAAATAAAATATAAGAGAATAATTATCTTTGAAAGCAGCTTGTCCCACAACTAGCTATGTCGCTGCAACGATCCACCCAACCATATGCCAATGTGCTCTTTAATCTCTCAGCAGCACTACCATCCCCAAGTTGGGCATGATTTTCCCCGAGGAATAACGAACATAAGAAGACTTCCCCCATAGCCAAGGATACAATAAGACTCAGTTAAGCCAACATAGTTGGGTTTAACAAACTTACACAGGCAGTGATTTACACTTATCCAATTTCAAATGAGACACAACCAAGCCTACAGATGGGTTATGAGGCTACCACCCAAGCCATCCTACCAGTTGGGTTTAACAAGCTACCAAGGAAGTGGAAAAACTGACTTCTAATCTAGTGAGCTCAATCCAGAGATATGAACACCCACACCAGATCTAACCTGACTTCTAAACACTTACACACCCCACACAAGGAATCATCCCCTTCTCTGCTACACAGTCCCTCAGGCCATGCATTCCCTTCCAGTGCTATTCAGGGTATGCAAAGAAGAAAATATGCCCTCTAGATCGGTCTGTGAGGTGCCTTCACACACTAGGTTTATCAAGCAAGTCCAGACTCCATTTTCATTCCCTAAATTAGTTCAGATGCCAAACGTGGATGCACACACAACGATCTCAGTCCTAGTATTTATCAAAATGTAAGCAGAAGCCAAGGAATTACACATGCATGCAGTAATTTATGAATTTCTGAGCATTACCGGTGCTAGACCGACTGCTGCAAAATACCAAAATGAAAATGTTTGCTGGTTATTCAAATCAAAGACACACTTTGGATTCTAGGAAAGCGGGTTCAGGAAAACGACTAGCAAATAGGAGGAAACATGAAAGGAAACAAATCCACACAGGAAAACGAAAAACGTCAAGGGGCCAGATTGCCGAACAGGAGAAATTTGTGAAGGGTTCAAAATCAGAGTGGTTTTGCTTGTTTCATGAATGAAGATTACTGAGTCCAAGACGTCCCACATATTCCAAATCATGAGGGGGAGGTGAAAACGCTCTTGCATGAGGGAAAGGCACACGTTTTTTTGGTGTTTTCTTCCCCAAGAAAAAAATTGGTTTTCCCGAAGTGGTGCTCTTCCCATTTCAAATTTCTCCCAACTCTTCAAATTCCCCCCCTTATCCTTAGGAAAAATCATGCCCCCATCCCATTTGGTTGCGTTGACATAGCTGCCTATAAGTTTTTAATTAAAATTGTAAATTTAACATGATGTCCAACTTTTTATATTCAACTAGCACAAAATACCATAGGCCCAACCTTAATTGCCGAAACATAAACACTAAATCAATGGTGGCGCTTTTTCCTAGCTCCACACCATGATTATTTACATCATATTATTTAAATGCAAACAAGGTCAAAACTAGGGTGTTACAAAAATTATGTTACTATACAGATAAAAATACATGTGAGATCAAAGCCAAAATATTAAGCTGATATCAATAGGTCTCCTATCCATGCAAGGGAAATAAGGTTCTAAAACAAACTGCATATAGGGTTCATCTCTGAATGGTAACCATACCTATCGAGTCCAAAATCGTGCCAAAGAAAATATTGCCTTACTACCACTATAAACAAAATTCTAGCATAACTAATTGTTATCAAACTACTTATGGAAACTAAGACGATGAAATTATTTGAAATTGCGGATGGTATGTGCATCTTCAGGCTTCTCCTCCAGGATTAGACAATGCTACTTTTTTGGATTTGGAAGAGTTTTCTTTGACATCCTTGATTGATAGTCCAACTTTTTTCTTGAATGAAGAGGGATCATCCAAACCTTTCCATTCCACATGCTTCCATTTATGGCCACTTGTAGACCCAATCTCTAATTTGTCATGAGTTGTTAGGAGCACCTTGTTTTGATGCATGTTGTGTTGCTCAAGAGGTTTATAAATCTAAGATGGGCTCGACAAGGAAGAGGTGTGAAGGAGATGAGCTGTTCTCCTGAGAGATCTCCTGTGAATGCAAAAATACCTCGAAGAGCGTATTTTTGACTATCTAATAGTGTTTACGATGAGTTCAGGGTTTGACCAGCTAATTGATGCACCACCTTTTGCTCTTTCGAATAATCTAGCATATATTTCAAATGCCTAGGAATTGAACTGCCATAGCCACTGTCAGTTGAACCTCTGCGTCCAGGATGGCCTAAGTAACCACGACCCCCACTTCTACATAGAGGAGTGGCACGTAGTCTTGTAGACAACATAGCTCCAGTAGGCAAGCCATCCATAGCATGATTATGAGTGCAAAGTCACAAAGGAGAAGAGAACCTAACCTAGAGTGGGCTAAGGTTTGGAGATGGAGAAATCACAGAGCCAAGGAGCAAAAACCATCCAAAATAAATGTCCTCACTGAAATGTCGGGTGGAAACACTGTAAAGGATCCAGACCAAAGGTGCCCAAGGATAGAAACTTGCCAAGATGAAATTCTTGTATTCGGCTTCCTAATGAACCATAATTTCACTTGGGAGGCATGATTTACATAGTACTACGAATTACCCTGCGCAAAGGTCGACGAGCGGGATTCTAAAACGCTCTTGACCTTGCCTGTCATGAAGAATTAAATAGCACGAGGCACGAAATAAAGGATATCCACATGGTGGGTGGATGGGTCCCTTAATCTGACTCCCACACATCCATTTGGCGATGATTTGGCCGTGCATCCAAGAATTTTAAAATTATAATTATATTTAATGATGTTGTATAAATTTGTACCTATTTGAAAACAAGTATCAAATTGTGGAAACCTTCACTATATTTTAAATAGTATTCTTCTTGCATTTTATTTTAAATTATTATTATTATTTGTGATAGTAATGATTTTTATATATTATTATTTATTTTATTAAATCATCATTATTATTATTAATGTTTTTATATTATAAATGGGTGATATTAATATTTCATTAAATTATTGATTATATTATTATGTCACCGCATGGTGGTGACATATATGAATAGGTTGGTTGTATTATTTTAACAGTATAGTAGAAAAAAATTTCAAAAAAATGTTAAAGTTCTGTAATGTTTTAAAATTTTAATATTTAATATATTTTATAAAATATATTTATTTAAGTTTCGATTGGCCTAATTTTTTGCTAACCCCAGCCTCAAAATTTGGTGCCAGGGATGGGCGACGGAGCGGACGTCATAAAAATTCAAGCCCCGTGCATGTCAACAACCATGCAGTAATGGCGGGCCATTCTATGCCTGTGTCAGTATATGAGGGAGTGGCATGACAATGAAGTAATTATTATTACAAGGTCCCCTGTTTCTCGCACACAATCTTCATTTTTTTCTTCTGTTCCACTGGCTTCGTTGTTTGGTTGCTTTCTTTTCACCTATAGACTTAGAAGGACGAGAAAGACCAGTTGCTTGCTTGCTCTTTACTTGCGTACTAAGAAGAGGGAAGGAAGGCCAGTGTAGTGAGTGAAGAAGTCAGTTACTTCGTTTACTGGCACAATGGAAGAAGCCACCCGGTTTCCGCAAGAGAAGGTGGCTTTGACAGGCATGCAGTTTTTCCTTGCATCATCCAGAGAAAGTGTAAATGGATGCACGAAATAGAGAAGAATAATGGACAATCGGGTTCTTCTTTACTGCAATTCTGAGGCAAATAATCTATTTTAACTCAGTTAAAACTCATTTTCATGCCAATTTAGTTGGAAACCACCTTTGAACTCTAAATATAAAGAATGCGTTAACATCCTCTTCTATTTTGAGTTCTGATTCAGTTGAAAGTCTGCAGATTTTGGAATTGGTTGGCGCTATCTTTTAATTGACTAGGGAAACTCCCAACTCAAGTAGGGTTGTTTAATTAACTTCTAGTCAAATTTTTTATGGAGAATTAACTAATGATATGGATTTCTATTCCTAATGGAAGATGAAGCACTTTAGAGATCAAATGATGCCCTAAAAGGGTACTAAGATGATGGGATTCTAAAGGTATTTGTAGCACTATGGCAGACCAGATGCTGGAGTATCACAGATGAAGTTTTTGGGGGTAAAAAACAGCATTGGATAGTCAATCAACATGCCACGATAATGAATATTTGGGTAAACTGGAACGAGGTAATCATTCATGAAAATTGGCTCCAGCATTATTGAGGTAATGATATTTCCTTTCCTAGACTGCATATCTAAACTGCTTAGACTCCTATAGCTACATACCCAACCTATTGGCACATGTCTCCCTGTGACGTAATCTCATTCTTTGTTTGAGTTTGTTAAAACAAATCAATGAAAACTCTGGTCACCTGCTCTTCTCTTGAATAAGCCCCACTAGCAATTGCAAAGCTCATGTAAGAACCCGTTCAATAAGAAGTTTATGCATAAGTAGCATAATGGTAAGCAGAGGCATAGGTCGTAGATCACTTACTCCATTTTAGCTATTCTACTTGCTAAAAAGAAGAAAAGAAAGAAAGGTCGTAGAAGAGCACCCAAGTTAAACAAAACACAACACTTGTTTTTATGTTTTTTGGTTGGGAGAACATTTTTAACCAGTTATCACCCTTAACAACTCTCTCATCCTTGGTAATTAGCTTATAATTTTCTTTTTTGTGAGCATTGAAGAATCTCGACAAAACCTGAGGTGGGGTTTGGTTGAGGTGGGGTGGGGTGAAGAGGGTTTAATAAGTTTTTTTGAGCAATTACGAACTAAATTGTTTTCCTGGGAAAGTTATCATCCAAAGGATAAATTATTGACATTGTACGGGAAAGGGCTCTTAATTTGTTGAAAGGCAGAAACTAGGGTCATTTTCCCCAAAGTAGCATCATAGAATTGCTAATTCCACAGTAATTCTAAAAATCACGGTTATTGTAACTTCTACTGAAGTTTCCTAAAAATTAAAATTTCTTAACGTCATCTTCATCTTCTTCTTGCAAAAGGACCAGCCTTGGTTGTCACGTCACTAATGTCACATATAGTTTAGACTACAAGACTTTTTTTTCCCCATAAAGGCAGTGAATTCCAATAGCTGGTATTATGTTCTAGTTTTACAATAATATTCTTATGGTTATTAATTGAGAAAGGTTAAATGCGCATGGGAGGTTTAGGAGATAGTTTTTTCAAGTTTAGACTACTATGGGCTTTTTTTTTCATAAAAGTAGTGAATTCCAATAGTTGGTATTAAGTTATGATTTGGTTCATGAATTTAGTTATAATTTCCTTCACAAGTGCTAAAAGACTATTTAAAAAAAGTTTCCATAGTATAGAGAAAAAAAACAGTAAATTTAACAGCAATAGGGAAGCCAGAAAAAAGAAAAAAAAAACCAGCAAATTTAACAACAACAGGGAAGCCATGACATGCCCAAGCTAAAGACTAAAAAAAACTTAGCACACTTAAAATTTGCAACTCGGCACCATTTCTCTTCTTGTAATGCTTTTCACAACATCCCTTGTATTTCATTGTGTCCATGACCTCCATCAAGGCCTTAGCTTCTTCTCTACCTTCTTTAATTTGTCTCTGTATGTTGTTTGGACATTTATTTTTCGTTGGAGTAGCCTCAATGGTGCAAGCACTACAAGGCACCTTGTCCTTTCTAGTGCTACTTTGCTACAGACCTAAAGGAAAAGAGTGCTTGTATGAATTGTTTAATGAGTGGGTTTTGACAAGGATTTGAAAATACAGATCCGTGATCAACATATATTGTGCTTGATACTTGTTGAGAACAGGCATGATCAATAATATTAGCATCTCTCTATTCCTCTTCATCTTTCATAAAATTCTAACTTGCTTTTATTTGGGTTTTCCTCACCTTGTCCGAGTTTCCAAATTCCACATCCAACATAGGAGAATCCCAAACAATTCTCTTCACTACAGATGAAATTTTTTTCAGTAGATTCGGGGAGCTTGCAAGCTGCATGGAGCAAACCCTCATGAATTCCTTATCATACTTGTGAGAAATTCTAAGCTGTCTCGATAGAATTTTATGTCCCAGAGATTCCCAAGAGAAGACTGGGTTTGGTCTTTTGGCATGGATTTATATTTACAATTGCAAATATTAAGTTCCAAACAATCCATCCTACTGCTTTTCAAGGAGATATAGTCTTCAGGAGATTTGAACTTAGAAAAACTGGAATTCTCCATAGGCACTACATTTGACATATTTGTTCCAAGGCACTGCATTCGACATATATGTGGCAGATATAAGATAGTTCGCAAGCAAAGCAGGAGCATAATTCTAATTTGAAGGAGACCTAGAAATTGAAGGCTTGTAAAAGGTGGAGGAAGGGCTATCTGGGAATTATTTATAATAATGAAGTCCAAGATCTGCACTTCTATACCCCATAGAAACTGTGAATTTCTTCTCCGTGCCATTTGTTTTAATGTCATGCGGGTGTAACATTAGCATTGCCATGCCATTTGTTTTAATGTCATGCAGGTGTAACATTAGCATTGCCATGCCATTTGTTTTAATGTCATGCAGATGTAACATTGGCATTGTTTGTAATGCTTTCACTTACATTTTTTTATTTTTCCAAATTGATTAGGTTGAGTGAGATGGGTAGACACTGGCGTTGTTTGCAACGGCTTCACTTATAGTTTTTTATTATATATTTTTTATTTTTCTAATGAGTGAGATGGGGTCGACATGTCGTCTCTCCTAATAATTTGGTTTTTATTATATTTTTATTTTGGTCGACAAGGCTTCTCTCCTAATAATTTGGTTTTTATTATATTTTTTTATTTTTCCAATGAGTGAGACGGGTTCGACATGACTTCTCTCCTAATAATTTGGTTTGGTTTGTGAATTCCAATAGCTAGTATTAAGTTATAATTTGGTTCCGTGAAAATTTTGTGTGAGAGTTTTATAATGATTCTAACTCTATAGTATAATGATTTTAACTTTAAACTTAGTGTTGGAATTTATTTTTAAAGGTTCGGTTCATTATACACCAACTATATGTTAACATATAGTTTGGTTCATTGAGTTTTTTAACATATAGTTTGGTTCATTAGTTCATTTACAAAGTATTTGTTTACATAGTATAAATTGTATTTGGAAAATATCCCTTATTTTTTTCAATAAGTAGGTGATTTATTTCTTATTTAGTTTTTCTTAGCATAGAAGATTTTTTTATTCAATTTTGAGAAATTTACTTTATATTATGATTATAAATAGTTATTAGTGAAATCCAATGGATTTAAATGGAATTCATAAATATTTGTTATTTTTCAATAAGTAGGTGATTTATTTCTTATTTAGTTTTTCTTAGCATAAAAGATGTTCTTATTCAATTTTTTAGAAATCTAGTTTATATTATGATAGTTATTAGTGAGATCCAATAGATTTAGATGAAATTCATAGGAATTTCCCTTCATGTCTAATGTATACTAAGAAAAACCATGGCTTGAAGGGCTATATTGCATCTGCATGTTTTAATTTGTTGTAGTTATTTTATGATTTTGGTTGAGTGGTCACCATGAAGGTTATTTATTCTACCTTTTTCAATGAAGCCATTTCTTTGTTTATGTGTATGCTACACCCTTCTCAAAGTTTACATGGATGTATCCATATTTAATATGTAATAAAATGGACCTTTGATCATGAATAAGGATGCTTAGCACACATTTTGCATCTTTTTCAATTATCTTTGTTTCCTCAAAACATTGAGAAATCAATTCGATGGCTAAGTAGTGAAATCCATTTGATGGCTAAGTAATTTTTTTGGCAAAATAATTTTCCTTTTTGTTACAAATTTGTGACAAAGTACTATATTTCTATAGCTTATATAGCAATAGTTGTTACCAACTGTGGTGAGATTGCCACCTCGTAGCTCTTGTTATTAGTGTTTTTTATATTATAAATAGGTGATATTAATCTTTTATTAAATTATTGATTATATTTTATTGATTAATAAACTATATTTATATTATAAGTCTATATTTATAAATAAATTTTATATTATTTATAAATTTTATATTATATAGTTGAAAATCATGAATATTCGTTATTTTATAGAAATAATTTAAATCCATATAGAGTAATTTGAATTTATTATCATCATTATTATTATGAATAATTCATATATCTAATAAATTAAATCATGGTTTTTACTTATTATTATTTATTTTATTAAATTATAAAACATATTTTATATGTTGATAAAATTTATTTATATGTTTTTTAAAATTTTATAAATATAAATAAATTTTATATTATTTATTATTAATATAATTATATATTTGATAACTTTTAGTAGTTTTAATAATTTGAGATGTCTACCAATAAGATCAACTATGAAACTTTATTTGTCTTAAAAAAAATAATGTTGATAAATTAAGTTTTTATCAATAAAATATTAATAAGTGTTTTGTTGTTGTTATCAACAAAATTATAATATTTCAAGTTTTGTTGTTATTATTAAAGACAAAACTTTTTATTATTAATAATTTTAATATATATATATATATATATATA
>LPNX010536996.1:356194-378481 GCA_001517045.1 Pseudotsuga menziesii
ATATTATAATATACTTATTAGTATTCATTATTACTATTCATGTGTTATATTTTATTAGTAGGTAAAGCTTATTTATAATTTATAATATGTGTATATATGTATTTAATAAATTAAATTTGTTATAGTTATGATGATATATATTATTATAAATAAAATGACTTATACTTCATTTCTTAATAAATTTTTATATTAAAGATCAATGAAAAATGAGATTAAAAAAACAAAAAACAAAACAAAATAAATATTAAGAAAAAAGAAAAAGAAAATATATAATTTATAATTAAAGAAAATATATTTATTATTATATTATACTTTACTAAAGGAAAAAATCTACACTTACAAATATAAAAAGTATCTTCCAATCCATCATTTCAAGTACATTCACCAATGATAAGCAATTTTATAGATAAAGGGAAATCAATGATGCAAAAAACTATAATCTAACAAACATTTCAAGTGTACTCACCAATGAGTAAGCTAATTCATAGATTGTACAATCAATTGATGCAAAGAGTTAAACACTCTAAGATACATAAAATTAATCTACACTCTAACAATCATTCCAAGTACACTCACTAATCAATAAACAATTTCACAAGTACACACAAATACAATCAATCCACTCTAACAAGCATTCCAAGTATATTCATCAATCAACAAGCAATTTTATAGATATACAATCAATTGATGAAAAAGAGCTACACTTTAATAAACCTAAAAATGATCTACATTCTAATAAACATTCCAACTATACTCACCAATCAACAATCAATTAACTGTAACAAACATAACAAGTACAATGCCTAATTACAAGTACAGTGCCTAATCGGCAAACAATTTCACACATACATTCAAGTACAATCAATCCACTATCACAAGCATTCCAAGTACACACACCAAAGAGCTACACTATAACAAACATTTACACCCCCAAATGATGCAAAAACAAATATAGTTACAATCAAACATCCACTTACGTTTACAAAAACAATTTCATAAATAAAGTACAATCAATTAATGCAAAGAGCTACACCATTCTAACAAACTTAAAAATCATTTCATCTAACACATGTACACCCCCAAAGTATGCCTAAAAAAAAATGAAGTTAAGATTAAACATCCACTTACAATCACAATCAAACAATCAATAACCAAACATTCTAATTACACTCAACAATCAACCAATAAACCAATAATTTCATGTATCAAACAATTTCATAGATAAAATACAACTAATTGATACAAAAAATTACACTAACATATTTTAAATAATTAAACAATTTCAAATAAAAATAATAATTCAAACACAATCATTTTAAAATAAAAATAAAAAATCACTTTCAAATAAAATTAATAACAATATAACTATTTAGTTATTATAATAATATATTATAACTAATTATTTATCATAATAATATAACTACACTATATAAATAAAGTCACAAATATAAATATAAATGTTTTGTTATAAATTAAAATAAATTAAAAAATGGATAAATGAAAATGTGAAAAGATAAAAAATATAAAATATATAATATTGTAGCTAGAATTTAAAATATATGTTAGGAAGTTATTTATGTTTAAAATTAAATTTGGGATTAGTTGGTGTACAAAATGTGTTAAATATATAGGTTGATTTGGGATATATAATAAGGTATAGAAATTGTTAGAATTTAAAATATATGTGATGAAGTTTATTTATGTGTTGGATAATTTAGTGTGCAAATAAGGGGAAGTAAAAAATGAATATGTGAAAAATACATATTACATACTATATAACATTACAAAAGATACATACTACATAACACTACAAGATACTACTATAAAGACGATGAGGGCCACACCCTCTAGAGCATTTGGATAGGTTTAATCCTATTCGAAAAAAGATATCAATTTTTGTATTAAGAATCATTAGTCTATATCTTTACAAAATTCTCATCTTATCTCAAATCTTATCTAAACAAGCATATATATTATATAAGAGATTGAGAGTAAATACATGCATATGAAAAACAATAAATTATGCAAATCCTTCTATATTACTTAAAAAATAACAATGAATCATTCTTTAAAAGATGTTTGATACCTGACAAAAATAACAAAACAAATCAAATATGAGACACTTCTTTATTTCAATATTAAAAAAAAGGGTAAAAAAGATAATGATAATTACTTTCTCTCCTCTTGTTCTATAAATTCTTAAAAATTATTCACCAATACAATTCAATGTTCGAGTGTAATTCATCTATTGCAAATCAAATGTGGTATCATATTTGTAAGAAAAATAGCTTTCCAAAACATGTTTTTTTAAATATTGAAATTAAAAAGATAAAAGAAAAACACATACATATATTACAAATTAATAATGTTCAACTCCTTAAAAAAATTGCTATAACATATTTGTCATACAAGAAGCACATACTGCTTCCTCTACTAACCAAAAAGATTAGATTAGAAATGCTTCCTCTATTAATCAAAAAAATAAGATTAGAAAAAAACAAGATAAAATAATTGGATCTATATACGTTTTAAAAATTATATCCATTTGTTTCACATCATCATATTACACTAACACATTGCAAAATAGACTAATATTTAAAATTTTGAATTATCAAAAAAAAATCGCAATCCTCTCTCGATGAATCCTTGTATATAAATATCAATATCCATGATTTCATAAAATTGAAATTTTACTAAAACATTTAATACAGATTTGTCCCTTTGTAACTCTGATATCCATTTATATGTGAAAGAAATAAACCGGGCTTAGCCTTCCATAGTTACCTTGTTTGACCGAAATTTTGTAGCATCCAAGAAAATATAGAGCAAACTTATGGGGCGGGGGGCGAAGTAAAACATTGAGTTATAGCAGGGTTTTAGTGAGAATTAAATGTTATTGGGATTCCATGGCCATAATCCGTCATTTAGTTTTCCAAACTACCCCTAAAGACTTGATTCTAAGTCGAGACAAAATCCGATTCAAAGTTCTTTCAAGTGCTAATAACTCATAAGAAAGATGCAGATTATCAAGCTGGCATGTTCTAACTCATAAGAAAGATGCAGATTATCAAGCTGGCATGTTCTAACTCATAAGAAAGATGCAGATTATCAAGCTGGCATGTTTACTTCCCATGGGGCACATTCGGCTAAAAGGAGGAAGGATAAATCAATGCACTATACCTCAGTTATGGATTGGAAAATTTTCAGCTGGGTGAATGACTCGCGACAGGGCGATCTTAGGGTAAAATTCGACTTTACGAATGATTTAAGAATGATTTGAAGGTTCAGCAGGATGGCGATCGATCTTCATTAATCAGACACGCTTCACTGCCCATTTTCATGATAGAAATGTGCATCCTATATGAAATTGTTGACATTGCATGTCCTTAAGACAATGGTGAATTTTCCAGAGATATTGAAATAATTGGCAATTCCTATAGATCTGGAATAGGCAGAGGAAGGTATGTCTGTCCATCCATATAATAATTCTCCTTGGAGCAAAGATCCAGATAAATTCTGATTCTAGTAGAGATCCTAACAAACATAAGAAATTTTCTGGTTCTCAATTTTGTCCCACCAACAAACCATTTGTACCAGTATGCAAGCTATACTAACTTGGATTGAAAACCTGTCCAGGAAACTGCACCTTTAGATGGAAATCAGTCAAATGTTCTCCTAAAGCTCAGTTAAAGTATGTTTCCCTAAATTAGATTGACATTTAACCAGCCCTAAAGTGGCATGACCTAGTCGAAGAAAATTACTGGCATATTTATCTTATAGTACAATGGTCTATTTATGGATCGTCCCTACAAATTCCAAAGGGACAAAAAATGCTTAATATACCCAATGTCATAGCTATTCAAGAAAATCCAACCAATTACACCAATTACACCAGAAGGTGTGATATTTTTTGTTTCAAGATCATGAAATGAGGTGGATATAGAGGTATCTATATATTTAGAAGCCTCACTCATCTTTTATGAGAAGGATGATTGGATGGTTGGTGCTTACTGCTTAGCCAGTAGCCAGTCTGGCTGTTAAAGATAGTCTAAATCAAGTCTAACCTATGGCTGTTGCATAAAAAAAAAAATCCGTGGTTTCCAATGAAGGTTTGGAAGAAAAGCCCCAAGACTTAGGTAGGCAGTTTCTAAACAAGCCAGAGGTCATAGGTTCTATTATCGTGAATTCACATTTGCAACATAAGATATAGTAGATCTCTAGGAGAGCTTAACAAGGAGCCCACAATCCCTATTTGTTTTTTTCTCTTTTCCTTGGCGATAGTATAGGGCGAAGGCCGACCATTAACATTGACCCTAAGTTGTTGACCTCAATGACCCCAACCAACACCATCACCACCTTTGCTTCTTAGAGTCGTTGATTGAATTAAATTCCTTTATGAGACCGTTTAGTGATATGTCTAGGGAACTCGCCATCGAGAACTAAACACCTCTTAATACCAATTGAACGAAGCCCAAAGCTCCGACCTTTGTATGTAACATGCTCGTAAAGCCCAGAAATGTGAAGAAAATGTCTGAGATGAAACCCTCCCTACTCTTTTTGAAACCCACAAAGAAGACGATTGAGTTGAAACATTTCCCTTTGTTTCCAAAACCCTAGATGGATGAGAAAGTGTTGCATGTAGAGATATAGAGGTCGACGAAGTGAGGTCGGATAAAATAGGATGGAATAAGGGGTTGTAAAGGCTCCCACATCGATAAACTAACACGAAGAACATGGTCGAGATTAGCGAACCAAAGAGATATCAAATGAATAAATCCTTTTGGAGAAGAATAAGAATAATAGCTAAATGTTAGTGAGCATTGAATTATCATAGTATGTGAATTTATAGGGGCTCCATAAACCCTATCGTTTGAGCTTAAGCTATAATACCAAAATCTAGTGCCTAGTATTTAACTACTAAAATAACAATTACTTTTCTAATGTATGCTAGAATTAATGATACAACATAAGACATAACTATTTACATATAAATTATAAGTACTGAAAGTATCTTGAAGGAAAGAGAGTTAAGAAAACATAGTTGGAAATAGAAACATGGAAAAACTCCACTTACAAGAGCGTGTGGAGGGCCCACAGTAGCAACGACAACAACAACAATGAGTGGGGGACAACTCTCCACCCAACTACCCCTCACTTAGAGAATGAGAGCCCTTGATCTCTCAATTAGTTAAACTATGCCAAATCAATTTCCTTACCTATCTCAAAATCAACTAGATTTGAACTCTACTTCTCCTCAACTCCTCCTCCCCACCAACATGGAATCCTAGCACCACTAAAGTAAACATTTGGATTAACAAAAAAACTAATGCCCTTAGGTAAAGAAGAAACCCGATGAAGTTCAACCTCCCCCTTAAAAGACCATTTTTCTTATTATTATAATAAGGTTTATCTGCATGGATGACACTTGTCATCGATGCAATAAAACTCAATAAATCCCATTTTAATATTAAGTATGCACCTACTTATTACCCTATTTTATTGTGTTTTATTAATATTTGATTATTATGCACCTATAGTGATAACTTATTAACTAGATGAGGCATTACATATCTCCAACGTTTTGGTTGATTTCCATTAATTTTGTAATTCTCTATTGTTTTGGTTTTGATTTTGATTAAGGATTTAGTGGTAGTGTTGAATTCATTAATCCTTTAATCACATTCATTTAAACTATTAGAATGGGCATTTATAGTAAAGATGAAAGAAATATCATAATAGACATGAGTAGAGCAATCTTCCATTGCATTCCCAATGTAAGCATTACATCTCTTTACAACTATGATTCTCCAACTATTAACATACTAAGTCTGGAGACTCTCATTCATTACATAAAAAATGTCATATATATGGCATGCATTACATCTCCTAACCACATGAACTTATGATTCTCCAACTACTAACATACTAACTCTCAAGATTCTCTTTCATTACATAACAATCCTCCTATATATATATATATATATAGGATGTGGAGGTGGTTACAAAGGATTCAAAAATATATTGAAGAATTCACCCACTATATTGTAGTTATATCAATTTTTTGCATCTTTAAGAGAATGAAACAACTCCTTGGACTCCTTGGACAACCTAACTCGATGGAGACATTGAGTGAGAACCTTAATATTCCAAGAGGCAACCAACCCAAAGACTTGACCTCTTTCTTACAATTTATTGTGCATGATCACTCGAACTTAACCAATCTAACTCGTTACACTCGGTTGGGATAAAATTACATATCTCACACCTTGGTGTGTGTGTTGATGATGAACCAATAATCATTGAGAATTAATGGATGGTTAAACCTTAATTAAAAGTTGCATTGTCAAATAGTTGCAATGCATATTTTGTTTGGTGATATGATTTTTTCTTAATCATTTACATTTTTGAAATTGAAGATAAAGTGCAATAATTAAGGTTGGTAGTAACTTTCCCTCCCTTTTCCAAGTACCTTTGTTGATACTGAATCATTTTGTAGTAACTACAAAAACTAGATTTCATTCAAATACTTCTAGGGATCATATGCAAAAGATTGATTATACCCTATCTCTAAAAGCATGATAGAATACGTATTGGTTTTTAAGTATTACTAAAGAGTTTTCAACATTATGAGAGAGCCACTAAGATACATGCGAAAATAATCACTTTTTTTTATAGATTTCATAAAAATACTTATAGGGTATGCAAAAGATTGATTATACCCCATCTCTAAATGCATGAGAGAATACATACTGGTTTTTAAGCATTACTAAAGAGGTATCAACATTATGAGAGAGGCACTAGGACACATGAGACAATAATCACTTTTTTTCTTTCCTTCAAATTCAAGGTAATACAGATCATTTCCATACTTTCCTTTTGTATTATGTTCCCATAATCATAATCAATATTGTACGTCATGCATTATGGAAAGTGTTAGGTCATGATTTTTTCTTCCTTAGTTTTATGCTTTTGTTTATGTTTTTTGGTTTGGTTTTACTCTTTATTTCTAGAAAATTTTGTTGATTGGGATAGTTTGAATTTTTCCCTTTAGCTTTAATGTTATTTGATTTCTTAGTTTATTTTTACAAGTTTTGGTTTGATTTCATCATCAAAGGGCTTATATAAGGCTTATATGGATTAAAAAGTCTGAAAAATAGCATAAAAGTTTAATTGAGATTCCTAAACCAAGTTTAAACCCCTATCATTAGCATGATTTTTGAAAAACATTAACTTGAATTTTCTTGTAGCGCAAGCCAGAAAAAGTTACACAGAAGCGCTACAAGAAAGTCGCGCAAAGTTAAGAATCCTCTTTCAATGTTGTGGAGGCATAGTTCTTTAAAGCACTGATGAGATAGTTCATAACGCTTCCAAGTGTCAATCGCGAAGCTAGTTCTATAAAGTGCCGACACTACGATAGCACAGTGGTTTAAAGTACAGACGCGATAGTTGATAAGGTTTTTGACTGTGGCAGTGGTCTAAAGTGCCGACAAAGTAGTTGATAAAGCTTCTAATCACCGATAGTGAAGCCAATGGTCTAAATTCCCGCGCAAATTTAAAATCATCTTTCAACGTTGCAGAGATTCAATGGTCTAATGTGTCGACAGCACAATGGTTTAAAGTGCCGACACTGCGGTGGCTTAGTTCTTTAAAGCGTCGACGAGATAGTTGATAGAGCTTCCGATCGTCGATCGCAAAGCCTATGGTCAAAATGTCGAGCAAGTTTAAAATAATCTTTCACTGTTGCGGAAAGCTAATGGTCTAAAGTCATTTTTTAAATGTTTCGGAGATTTAGTTCTCTAAAATGCCGACATTGTGGAAGCATAGTGCCTTGAAGTTCCGATGCATTATAGATTATTGCTCCTGATCGCCAACAGGTTAGAAATGGGAAGTGTTGATTCATTCGGTCTTGAACCTCCGATCGCTAATGCTGAGAAGGATTAATTGTTAATAATGGGAGATGCTATTACCGTGGGAACATTCAAATGATAATCACTTCGACAAGTGGAATATAATCATGAAAGTGAATCATGGCGATTTCTTGCAGAAGCGATGCAATAATAATGATAGACTATAATGAGACAAAGGCGTTTCCAATCATGGTTTTTCTTGAAGTGCACGTAGAGCAGGTGGAGATTGTGGCGGAAAATTAGTACTTGAAGATCGGAATTTCGAAACATAATGAAAATTAGGGTTTTCAGGAGCAGGAAAATGCAAATAGAGGATCAGTTCACATAGCTAAAGCACACTTCCAGGAGCTGACTCAGTAGAACGAGCAGAACTATTGGAGGTCCTTGAATCTGTGTTTAGGTCAAATTGCTAAAACCTGGTAAAAAAACATTTCCTAAAGTGGTGATAGGCCAAATTGTGAGAGTTTGAAGATAAATAGACTACCAAAATTGTGCAAATTTGAAGATAAATATATTGTGAGATTACTGACAGGTGCTGCAAACCATACTGAAAATGAAGAAGAGTGGAAAAACTAATAGGGCCAAGCCTACTGATCTCAGTTGGATAGATAAATTCCCAGGATGTGCTGAGCTATTTGAAAACGCAGGATGGTTGATATTTTTCAAGAAAATTGATGGATACAATGCTGAGGTCTCCCATAAGTTTGCTCAATGTTATGACAAAGATAATGTATCTTTCGATACTTTGAAATTAAAATTGACCAAAGAGTTGGTAGCTGAGGTAACAGGGGTTAAAAATGAGGGAGAACTTTGGTTTAAAAAAGTGCCAATTACCTTTAATGCACAAAGGTACCTACTGCCTGGTATAGTTCCAGATTGGGGTAAGGGTGTGCCCATCAATAATTTCAGGCGTGAATGGGTAGAACCTATTAAGGTTTTACAAAGTTATATTACTTGTGAAGGAAGGTATGCCTTCGTTTTTAAATACCATTTTAGGTTTCTTCAACACCTCAGTAATGAATCAAAGATGAACCTACCTTTCTTCTTGCTAAAGAGCCTGCAGAAGATGTCTTGTAGAATCAAAGAACACCAAAATCATACTTTTTCACCATGGTCTTATCAAACTCATTATCAACAGTGTTTTAGAGAGTAAAGGAAAAACTTTGGAATATTTTCTTTTTTGGTCAGGGTTTCAAAATATTCAAGAAGGATAGTCTAATAGAAAGCAAGCTGATAAAGGACAAACCTTGATAAGAAAGCTAAGACAGAAGATAAAGGTTAAAGATGAAGACAGTGTCGAATTGGAGGATGTTGCAGAGCCTGCAAAAGAATATTGTGAGTCTAAACATCTAAATGACATTGAGAGCAAATATTTGTAGTCTATTAATAAGGATACCTAGCCTCTTCAGGATGATGCACCAGCAGAGACATTTGTTGATGAAAAGATTGTACTTGTAGAGAAAGTTTCAGGTGATGAAGAGGATACTAAAGTCCAAAAGAACAGTTCAATTATAGTCTTGTCAGAGGATGAAACATACCTGTTTGAGGAGGATAAACTTCCTGTTATTGATGAAACTAAGGTTGGCACTAAAAAGGACTTTCATAGCCAAGAAGATGAGGTAGCAGTACCAAAGAAAAAGAAGCTAAAATTCATGGAATTTGCTTCAGTCACCCATCAGGGCAAATCTTTCAAAATGGTAGGGGAGCTTGCTCCTAGGTGGAGACCAAAAACTAGACCGAAAAACAAGTTGAGGCTGAATATGAAGAAATTATTAAACCCTAAATTGAATAAAAAAGGAGTACTATGTGATAGATGACTCCTCCTCTGATGAAAAATTGGATGTTGATAAGGGTGACAGTAAAGGAGAAAGGCCAATGAAGTGATAAGGAGAATCTGCCCTTACTGAAACTAAACTGTGTGATGTATTTTTAGAGATACGAAGTCAAATGTTAAAGGCACAACAAGAAGGTAATATAGAGGTTTCTCACTCAGAAACCAAGCTAATGGTTGATGAAAATGTTCCCTGTGAAGCTGAGACTAAAGAAAACCTAATTTTTCATGAAACTCATACAGAATTGCTGCCAAAAGATGAAGAAATATTTAGGAGACTAAACATTCCATGGCTTCCCAATGAGATGCAAAGTATAGTAGGAAATAAAGCATTTGATTCAGAGAAAGAGAATTTACAGATAACTATAAAGCAGTATAAACATTAGATGGAATATATGCAGGAGACAAATGATGGCTTGGTTATGGCCAATAGAAGACTCAGAGAAGATCTATATGAGGTTAATAACCACTATCAGGAATTGATTGCAGTCTCAAAAGAGGCATTGAAAAGAAAAAGAAATACTGAGTCACAATTTACAATTTTAAAACAAACCATCAAAGATCTACAACAGTAAAATGAAGAACTCACGAGAAAGAAGGCAGAGATGGAAGCAGAGAAACAAAAGGCTAGAGGAAAGGCCCAAGCCTTAGAAGGGATAGCCTTGTTAGAAGAGGCAGCTAAAGATCTATGAGGCTTGTTAACACAATCAGTTATTAGTTATGTTTTGAAGGATATTTCATTTTTGTAATTATTATTTTGATAGAACTATTTCGATGAGTAGGCTGAAAAGCAGTTAGGGTTTAGTCCTTAACCGAATTTTGAAAAATAGTATTAATGTATGTCACAAAGAGGACTAGAGGTTCGATTTTTTGGCTGGCTAGAGGAGGTCTCCAGACTTGTTCATAAGCTAAGTAAATGACTCTTATGTGTATTTGAAGACTGATTATAAAATATACGCTCCATCTTACCCTTTAGTTTGTTCTCTGACTTCATTTATAGCTTGTTTTAGCTACTGAGTTGATAATTTCATTGTTGGTTTAAAGTTTTTATGCTTGTAGTGCTTGCCATTTGTGGATGAACTTCAGTGCTATTTTCTGTTGGATACATGGTTATTATGTTATGCATCTCAGTTTTTCTATGCCTGTGATTTAGTTCTTATTTGGGTTATGAATGCATTCCCTCTTGTCACCAAAGTTCACAACTAGAAAACCTTTAAAAAAAACCTTAAAACCCAGTTTTGTTTTATTGAAATATTTGAGATTATGTTGGCTTTTTTTCTTGAAGTCTGGAAACAATTTTTGGCATAAACATCTTTGGCGCCGTTGCTAGGGAACGAAGTTGAAAACATAGTTTTCCCTGGGATACTTACCATTTCACTGGTTTTAAGAGGTGAACTTAAACCAGCATATCTTATAGACTACTTTTCACCAGTTTGTCACAGTGACTACTAGGGGAATTGGAACTAGAAATAGACCTATTTCACCTTTGTAGCTGGGTGTTTCAGACCCAGAACAGATCTTGAAAATAACAAGGAATATTAGAAGGTCTCAGTCATTACCAGCCCTATGTGACCCTTATCAGTTGGATGGTTCATCACCTTCATCTGTTTTGAGGAAAGAAGAAGAAACTTCACCTTGGTTAAAGCCTATAATTCCTATCACTAACTTTCAAATTTTCACTGATCCTCAAGCATTCAAAAAGGAAAAAACAGTATCTCCTGGTAAGATACCTCTATTTCATTTGAAAATAGGTAAAACCCCTTTTCAGCCAAGTTCCAGCCGAATCTCTCCATCACCCAAGTCAGTCGGCCTTCAAATGGCAGCCCAAAATCAGCCTATAGACATGATGGACCGAATGGCTACAGCTAGATATGCACCATTAGTTTTGCCTCACCCTTTGAATGTGCTACATGGAGGTGACTATCAGAAATACCTGCCTAGGTTTAATGGACAGGGTGAAACTACAGCAGAAGAGCACTGGGAAGCTTTTCTCAGTTATGCTGATAACTTAAAAATTGAAGCTAAGGACGTATGGATGTGGATGTTTGTGCAGATCCTTGATGGAGATGTCAGAAAATGGTTTAGGGAGCTGCCTACCAATTCTATCACCATCGTAGAAGAGCTTCGGGAGCTCTTCATGAGACAATGGGGTGACACCAAAGACCATACTTACTATATAACTGAGTTTGGAGGCCTTAGGAGAAAGAAGGATGAACCATTGCATATTTTTCAAAAAGATTCAGTAAAATGTACAGCATAATTCCTGCAGAAATAAAACCTTCAGAAACATCTGCAAAACTTACATATGCAAATGCTTTCGATCATGAATTTTCTTTACTCCTAAGAGAGAGAAGACATGTTTCCTTACTGAATATGCAGGATGCAACATTAGAGGTGGATTCTAACATATTGGCTTCCAATAGATTGAAGAAGGAAACAACTCAGCAGATGTATGACACGAAAGGTAAGAAGGAAGCATCTCCTGAGGTTTCAACATCTCATTCTTCATAAGGAAAAATTGATGAGATGGCTAAGTTAGTGAAGATTTTGACTGCAAAATTAAACAAGTTAGAACTAGAAATAAATTTTACCAAGTCTGTTCAAGAAGGTGAAAGAAACCCTAACAATCAGAACCAATTCAGAAGACAATTTGCTCCTCGTTTCATACCTAAAGAATGAAGAAATAATGATATTCAGCGAGAAAGGAGAGAGACCGAGGACCAAAGGGTACCACCACCTCTTCAGAACAATGTTGTTGATGAAGAAGATATTGATGAAGAAGTGTTATTTGAAGACACAGATCAGGATATGAACTCTTTTGGAGAAAGTTTGAATGAGGGTTTTGTCACTGAAGAGGAGTTTTTAAATGCAAAATATTATGATGCTGATATGTTTGAAACAGAGGATGATTTGAAGATGAAAATGACTGCTGTAACTGCTGATGTCTGTCAAAATGTAACTAAGAAGACTGTGAATTTGAGGTCAGGCCCAAAACAAGTAGTAAAAAACGCAAAGAAGAAGGTAGTTGTACCTGCTAAGCAGCAATTTGATCCTGTGTCAGAGAAAAAACAAATTCTGGAAAAGCAAAAGAAGAACATGGAGGTTGAAGAGGTAAATAAAACTATGCAGAATTTTAATCTAGAAAATGAATTAGGAAAAATAAAGATTCCCATGCCTTTTACTGAACTAATGAAAAATCCTTCTTACAAAGAATCAGTTCTTAAAATTATTGGTTCAGCAAACAATCAACCTATTTCTGATACAGTGAATTTGCAAGAAGAAAATCCTAAGATTTTTATTGGATCAACCTTGGCTGAAAAAGCTGAGAATGAAGCAGGTGCTTCACCTCCATTTTACATTACTCTGACAATCCATGAACAAATGATACATAACTGTTTGTTAGATTCAAGAGCATCACACAATTTAATGCCAAAGTCTGTCATGGAGGCTTTAGGTCTGAGTATAACCAAATCCTATCATGATCTCTATGCATTTGATTCACGAGTTGTAAAGTGTTTAGGTGTGACTAAAGACATGGTTGTCAGTTTGGATCAATTACCAATGAAAAGTGTAATCATGGATGTGGTGGTAGCTGATATTACACCTAAATTTGGGTTACTTCTCTCTAGGTCTTGGGTAAAGAAACTTGGTGGAACTTTACAAACGGATTTATCATATGCTACCATTCCTGTGTTTGGAGGAGAAAACAGAAGCCTGTATAAAGAGCTTTAGTTTGCCTATATTGTGATAGATGACAAGAACCCTACCAACCATCCTCTGTATGATGTTGATAAATATTTGGGTACTTGCATGCTACATTTTAGTGATGATGACAATACTGCTGGTTTGTTACAAGTTGAAAAGGAAAATCCAGTTAAATGCAGCAAGGAACAGGAAGATGAGCTTTGGCAATTATACTTTGATGGATCATCTTCCAAAGAAGGTACTGGAGCAGGGGTTCTTCTCGTATCCCCTAGTGGTGAAATAGTAAAGCTGATGTATAAATTAGAATTCATTACTACAAACAATACTGCTGAATATGAAGCTTTGCTGTTAGGATTGAAGGCTTCCAAGGATTTAGGCATTCAGCAGATTTCTGCATATGGAAACTCTGAATTAGTTGTTCAGCAGGTGAGGAACAACTATCAAGTGAAACAGGATTTGCTGAAAGCCTATCGAAATGAGGTATGGGACATGATTGATAATTATTTTGTAGATTTTAACATTACCTATATTCCAAGGGACCATAATCAGACTGCTGATTCATTGGCTTTAGCTGCTACACAATTTAGAATCCCCAAAACCACATAGTTGAGGTATCCCATTGAGGTTAGGTATAGACCATCTGTACTTGATAACATAAAGCAGTGGAGAGTGTTTGAAGATGACATTGAAATTAAAATATTTTTGGAGCTTACACATGAGTTTTCTAATTCCATGATTGATCAAGAGGAAGATGATGAGGATGGAGATGTTGAAGAGATTGCTGAAAATGAAATTGTTGGCCACAAGATTATTGAACTAAAAGGTAATTTCATCCCAAAATGTTTGGTACCTTTACAAAGGATATTTTTGAAAGATGATACACCCCTAAAACCTGTTTTACAGTCTTCAGAAGAGAATGTGGTGGATTGTAACATTGGCACTGCAGAACATCCTAGAATGGTGAAAATTTTGAAAGCACTCACAGTTGAACAGAGAAACAGGTACATTAAATTGTTAAAGGAACATGTTGATGTCTTTGCATGGTATTATGAAGAATTGAGAACATATGATACTGGAATTATACAACATAAAGTCCCTTTAAAACCAAATGTTAAACATTTTCATCAGAAATTAAGGAGGATTAATCCGACCTTGTTTCCTGTTATTGAAAAAGAAGTGAAGAAGTTATTAGATGCCAAGATCATTGTTCCTCTCAGGTAATCTTCATGGGTGTCTAATCTAGTTCCTGTTAGGAAAAAGAAAGGAGAGATCAGACTGTGTGTTGACTTTAGAAACTTGAATAGATCTTCACTAAAGGATAATTATCCTCTGCCTAAAATTGAGCAAATAGTGCAGAAGGTTGTTGGAGCATAGAGGATTTCTATGGTTGATGGTTTCTTAGGATACAATCATATTTCTATGCATCCTGATGATAAGGAGAAAATAGCTTTTACCACTCCTTGGGGAACTTTCATGTATGATAAGATGCCTTTTGGTTTAATGAACGCTGGAGTAACTTTTTAGAGGGCTATGGATATAGATTTTGTTGGGGAAAAGGACAAGTTTGTGGTAATTTAATTAGATGATATTACTGTATTTTCACAATCAGATGATGAACATCTAAAACATTTGAAACAGACTTTCCTAAAATGCAGAAAATTTGGGTTGTCCTTGAATCCAAAGAAGTCACACTTTGCTGTATAGGAAGGAAAATTACTGGATCATTTAGTTTCTGCTGATGGTATAAGGATTGACCCAGAAAGGGTAAAAGCAATATTGAAGATAAGTCTACCCAGGAGTAAAAAAGATGTCCAATCTTTCATTGCTAAAATCAACTTTTTGCGTTGGTTTATACCAAACTTTGCTGAGACTATCAAGTAGATTACAACCATGCTAAAGAAGGATCAAGAAGTCAAATGGACCACTGAAGCAAAGAATTCATTTGAAAAAATCAAGATTGCTCTTACTGAAGCCCCTGTATTAGTAAGTCCAGATTTTACCAAAGAATTTCTAACATTTTCCTTTGCATTTGAAGATACACTAGCAGCTATTTTATTGCAGAAGAATAAGGATGGTGTTGAGCAACCTATTGCATTCTTCAGTAAAACTCTCAGAGATTCTGAATTAAAATACAACATCTTGGAAAAACAGGCTTATTCTTCGGTGAAATCTTTGAAATTTTTTAGATTCTATGTTTTGCATTCCATAGTTATTTCATATGTGCCTAATGCTGCTATAAAAGATGTTTTGACACAACCTGACAGCGAGGGTAAAAGAGGCAAGTGGATTGCTAAAATCATGGAGTATGATGTAGATATTAGACCTACCAAACTGGTCAAGGGACAAAGTTTAGCCAAGCTGCTGGCTGAATCAAATTTCCAAGATTTAGGATTGCATGTGATGACAGAAGATCTAGCTCAAGAAGAAAATCAAGCAGAATTAGAGAAAGAGAACATTATGGACTTCTATTCATCATCCACATGGTACGCAGACATTGTGTATTTTCTGTTGTATTTGCAATGTCCTGAGCATTTAGATGAAAAAGCTACTAGATATTTGAAGCTAAGAACTACTAAGTACTGTTTAGTAGAACAACAATTATTTTGGAAGGACCTGAGGGGCATTCTACTCAGATGCTTAGATAAACCTGAAATTGAAGGAGTGATTTCTGAATCTCATGAGGGTGCTTATGGAGGTCACAAGTACTGGAAGGAAACAACATACAAGATCTTAAGAGCTGGGTACTATTGGCCCTTTTTGTTTGCAGATGTATATCAGCAGGTAAGAGCTTGCATCCCTTGTCAGAAGTTTGTTGGAAAACAAAAATTGTTGTCATTACCTTTAAAACCAATTGCAGTAAGTGCTCCTTTCCAGCAGTGGGGTATGGACTTTATAGGAGAGATAAGTCCATCTTCCTCAGGACAACACAGGTGGATTTTGACTGCAACAGACTTCTTTACCAAATGGGTGGAAGCTATCCCTACTAGGAATGCCACAGATAAGGTGATTATGGAATTTATTGAAGAAAATATCCTCAGTAGGTTTGGGTGTCCTCAGAAAATAGTGACAGGTAATGCAAAAGCTTTTAAGTTTAAGGCAATGGAAGCATTTTGTGAAAAGAATGGTATCTTGTTGAAAAATTCAACTCCTTACTATCCCCAAGGTAATGGTTTAGCTGAGTCTTCCAATAAAAATATCATTCAGAGTATCAGGAAACTACTGAAGCATAATAAGAGATCATGGGATTCTATGCTGAAATATGCATTATGGGCTGATAGAATAACAGTCAAGCCTAGAAATTGGAACTTCACCTTTCCAATTAGTGTATGGTACAGATGCAGTCTTTCCTATTCAATTGGGAATTCTAGTGATGAATTTCTTTTAGGATTGTCAAGAGGAATCTAATGATATGCAGAGAAGGATTTATGCAATGATGGAGTTGCAGCAACACAGTTATACATATTGAAGATAAAAGATAGATTTGACAGGAAAATCAAAGATAACACTTTCTCAATTGGTGACATGGTTCTAAGGTGGGATGCGAGGAAAGAGCAAAAAGGGAAACATGGAAAATTTGACAACCTCTGGTTTGGCCCTTTCCTAGTATCTAAGCTTTTGGAAAATAACACTTTTGTCCTACAGACTTTGGAGGGTGAGGAATTCTCAAGTCCAGTTAATGGACGATGTAATGTCCCTCTTATATGCCCTAGTATTTTGTTTATCATTATTGTAATGGTTCTCTGGTGAGGAGCTCAAGGCCAAGGCCCCACCAGTAAAACCTAGAAAGATTAGGTGATTAAATCAAAGGCATAAATCATTGACGCAATGTAAAGCTAGATTCCCTAAGGGGAGGAACCTATAGAAGTCCTTTAGGAACTTCAATTGGTTCGATAACTAACCGATAAAATATGGGAAAGGGAATAATCAACACCTACACTAGTAAGTTAATATCTATGGCTCTACGACTTAAACAAAGAATATAAGAGACACCTTAGTAAGCAAAAGGTCATAGCACACTACACTAGTGAAAGTATGATACTCCCCTGAAAGTTAGAGTACATCTCTAACTTAGAGTGTGTATTAAGGGAAGCTCTTATGGTCTATCAAGGCCTAAAGATATCAAGGCTTTAATAAGGGGGTAACTTCAAGTGAAGAGAAGTGGAGATAACTCCAACACCCTAAGTCCATTATATTAAAGATATGTATATTGAACTAGTTCTCACTAAACATCCTTACCCAATTAATGTTAGTGGGGAGGGGGAAATGCTCACGAGGAAAAAGGAGTAAGTATTCACGGAACGAGTTGTGATTTTCCTTCCAACTCAGTATTAAAAGTAAAACACCCTCTTATTGAACTAATGATCGTTGAAAGGAATAAAAACTCATTGAATAAATTTGACCGCTAGTCAGTGAGTACTTTAAACATGGGAATTTCAATTTATTACATTAATGGTTAACTATTCCTAAAACAAGTATTTTAGTGCCATAATGTCTTGCCACATGGCTTTAGACTAGCTTAGAAGGGGGCGAATTTAATAATCTAGCAGTGGCTAGCCTTGGAGAGAGTAATTTGCGCTTTCAAGGAGGAAACTCCACACCCTCTATCAGCAACGAACCTGAAGATTTTAAATACCCGATGTTCAGCCACCATTAAAGGAGGATTTATTATTCCCATTGCTGGTATTAACATTTAATAGGTTAAGGGAGCGTTATGTCTCTGGTGTTTATTGCTGAGGAGCATGATATACGGAGACGTTAGACTTCTTGACTCCGAGTCATTGAAACATTACCCATGATTCATGCCGGCTGATCTGAGAGGAGAGATTATTTTAGTAGCTTGAAAATTCTGGGGAAGGAGGAGAAGGAAAGGGAAAGGAGAAGGGGAATTCCCAGCATGAGGAGAATGCTTGCTCACTTCCCACCCTAGGCCGAATTCTGCACTAAGTATTGGTTTGAAGACAAAGTCATGGCTTTCCATGTGCGTGTGGAGAGCTCCTGGTCGGTTTTAGCATGCATCTCGTACGGAAAACTCCTTTCTGCTATTTAGGTTTTATGAAAATGCTTTCAGTGGCTGGTAATTGAGTCGAGATAGGGAAGGCTAGGGAAAATGACATTTATCATGATACTCTGGGTATTTCCTTTCTAGAATGAACACACTCTCCCAGAATTCTAAAATGTACTGGAAATTGCCCCTTTGGTAGTTACAAGTGAATTTTGTTTGATGCGTCTAGCCATAAAATCGCTGTTTATTTTTCATGGCATTCCCCTGACTGCGTTTGATCTTTAGCCAAGTTTGTGTTTGGTTATGACTTTCTCCTTATGCCTTTTTGCTGCCGATGGTTGAGCAAGATTGGAGCAAGATCTAAGCTCCTCGGAGTAAAATCTATTTTATGAATCCTTACATCTTAATCTATGGTCACGTTTCGCGTTGACTGATATATGCAACCGCCCTTTGATTCACGTGGACAAAATATATTTTATTATAAAAAGCTATTGATTGTATTAGATAACTACAACATCACTCCATCTTGTATAGTTTAAATTCATGCGGCAAGTGATGATTGAATTACATTGTTTTATATTTTTATACACACAGTTGGGATGGACCAAGAATAAGGATAACTTATGATGGGTTTGAAACTGATTCAACCCTTAAGAAGGGACAAGGGTAAGGGTATCTACCATCTTTTATTTAACCAAATTCTTACTCTTAACACAGCCGAACTATATACCGACTTCATGGGTGGATGCCATCTGTCAATAGAGCCCCACTTCCCTTTGAGAAATGCCTTCATTCAGTATCTTAATGAATCATTGAAGATAAAAGGTTGTGGCTTAGTTTGCAACTGTATAATCTGCAGGACATAACCTTAAATTATTTTTTCATTTCTCATGAAAGAGTTATGCTTACATAGTAAGTTCGTCCATGATTGGGTTATGTTACCGCCCGCCCTTTTGCAGAGACGTGATTGTCATACCCCTCTGTTGTCGTTCCATGTATTAATCTTGACATATACAAAGAAAACGAAACGAGGTATAGCAGTTGAATCTTGCAGTATGTTTAGGTACCTGTCCTGTACTCATTAGTGCATATCTTGAGCGAGAGTGGATGGTGCGATTAGAGGACTATCTAAGCGTTGGGTGGTAATCTTTGCGTACTTTATTAGATTTACAGATATGCTTGCTTTATCTAATGTGACCTCTGGTTTGCTTCCTATACTTAAAATATAATGAACCCAAGGAATAAGGTCACAACCATGTTATTTTTATTTCGTGTGTTTGAAAAATGACTGGTTATAAAAATTCCCTTCCATCGCTCATCCAGTGCTATAGTTAGTGAATGTCTCCCAGTATGATAGGAAGAGAAAAAAAAATTTAAACACACTCTCTAGATATAGAACAAATGAACATATAGAACATGCCTATGGACAGATTAATTCAATGAAAATTATTATGCTAAATATTTTATTTGTAATTTTTGACAAGCAATTGCTAGGTGGGTTTGTCCGTCCTTTCAAAAAGGTAAGGCTTGATGTAAGGCGCATTTTTGTTATGAAATACCTCTACGAGAGAGAGGCTGTGTAAATAATCTGTAGCTTGGGTACTGCAGAATTGTAAACCTTTGAGAAATAAAGTAATAAAGGAACTAGCAAATGATTGGTGGACGTAGCCTTGTGAATGAGGTGAACCACATGAATATGGTTGTCTCCTTCATATTATTATGATTATTCATGTTTATCTATTTTCCCTTATATGAGGATGACGTTATGAATACAGTATGAGACTTATTGGTAAAAAGGTTACTAAACACGATTTTGCAAACACATAATTCGGAAACACCTGACTTAAAGCATTAAGGTATTAGAGGTACTTTATAGACAATTCCTCAAGCATTTCTACAGTTTTTGAGAGGAATTTTAGTTTTTCATTGTATATACCGGTGTGAGTAAACCACAATAAGGACTCCATAACCCAATGGAAATTTTGCAGATTAGCAGGTAGTAGGAAAGAAGGCACTGATCTACAGGTTCTTGAAGCCTCACAAGGAGGAATTAATCCCGCAGCAGGAGCGAGATGTTAGGTCATGATTTTTTCTTCCTTAGTTTTATGCTTTTGTTTATGTTTTTTGGTTTGGTTTTACCCTTTATTCCTAGAAAATTTTGTTGATTGGGATAGTTTGAATTTTTCCCTTTAGCTTTTATGTTATTTGATTTCTTAGTTTATTTTTACAAGTTTTAGTTTGATTTCATGATCAAAGGGCTTATATAAGGCTTATATGGATTAAAAAGTCTGAAAAATAGCATAAAAGTTTAATTGAGATTCCTAAACCAAGTTTAAACCCCTATCATTAGCATGATTTTTGGAAAACATTAACCTGAATTTTCTTGTAGCGCAAGCTAGAAAAAGTTACACAGAAGCGCTACAAGAAAGTCCCGCAAAGTTAAAAATCCTCTTTCAATGTTGTGGAGGCATAGTTCTTTAAAGCACCGATGAGATAGTTCATAACACTTCTGAGTGCCGATTGTGAAGCTAGTTCTCTAAAGTGCCAACACTGCGGCAGCACAGTGGTTTAAAGTGCCGGCGCGATAGTTGATAAGGTTTTTGACTGTGGCAGCAGTCTAAAGTGCTGACAAAGTAGTTGATAAAGCTTCAAATCACCGATCATGAAGCCAATGGTCTAAATTCCCACACAAATTTAAAATCATCTTTCAACATTGTGGAGATTCAATGCTCTAGTGCACCAGCAGCACAATGGTTTAAAGTGCCGACACTGCGGTAGCTTAGTTCTTTAAAGTGTCGACGAGATAGTTTATAGAGCTTCTGATCGTCGATCACGAATCCTATGGTCAAAATGTAGTGCAATTCTAAAATCATCTTTCAACATTGTGCAAAGCTAATGGTCTAAAGTCATTTTTTAAACGTTGCAGAAATTTAGTTCTTTAAAATTCTGACATTGCAGCAGCATAGTGGCTTGAAGTTCCGATGCATTAAAGATTACTGCTCCCGATCGTCGACAGGTTAGAAATGGGAAGTGTTGATTCATTTGGTATTGAACCTCCGATCACCGATGATGAAAGGATTAATTGTTAATAATGGGAGATGCTATTACCACGGAAACATTCAAATGATAATCACTTTGGAAAGTGGAATATAATCATGAAAGTGAATCATGGCAGTTTCTTGCAGAAGCGATGCAATAATAATGACAGACGATAATGAGACAAAGGCGTTTCCATTCACATTTTTTCTTGAAGTGCACATAAAGAAAGTGGAGATCGTGGCGGAAAATTAGTACTTGAAGATCCGAATTTTGAAATAGAATGAAGATCAAGGTTTTCAGGAGTAGGAAAAGGAAAACAGAGGATCAGTTCACATAGCTAAAGCAGACTATCCACGAGCTGACTTAGCAGAACGAGCAGAACTATTGGAGGTCCCTGAATCTGTGTTTAGGTAAAATTACTGAAACTTGGCACAAAACATATCCTAAACTGGTGATAGGGCAGACTGTGAAAGTTTGAAGATAAATAGACTGCCAAAACTATGCAAATTTGAAGATAAATAGACTGTGAGATTACTGACAGGTGCTACAAACCATACTGAAAATGAAGAAGAGTGGAAAAACTAATAGGGCCGAGCCTACTAATCTTAGTTGGATAGATAAATTTCCAGGATGTGCTGAGCTATTTGAAAATGCAGGATGGTTGATATTTTTCAAGAAAATTGATGGATACAATGCTTGTAAGATCCCCCTCCCACCTTGAAGACCTAAGAGCAACTACGACTCGGAAAGAAAAATAGGAATGAGCCATAAAATGCATCCATGGGGATTAGAAAAAAACCCTC
>LPNX010537105.1:0-52752 GCA_001517045.1 Pseudotsuga menziesii
TTCCTCCAAAATTAATTAATATTATTTTATTATTTTAACTATTATTTTATTATTTTCCTTAGGAGGCCCATTTTAGACCCCAAAATTCCTCTAATGATGATTAGGATTTAGAGACTGTAGATGAAGGAGTCCAAGCTAAACCCTAACACTCACCTCACATTGGAAACCCTAGTTGAAGCTGCAGTAAGCCTTCAGCCTCCAGAAGCAAGCCAGGCTGATGTTAACCTTCCAAACATAGATCATGCTGAATAAGAAAGCTAAGTAGACAAACTTGAAAGAATAATTTTGGAGGTGGGTTCAGAATTTTTGAAGAATAGGGCTTTTGGTGGCTTAGGAGGATGCTGAGGAAGTTCATTATCCATTGAAAGCACCTCTTTCGGTAGCTAACAATTCCAATATTTTGGCCTCTTAACCACCGAAAGCAGAAAGAAGCATAGGATCAAATTTTGACACAAAGGACTAGTTTTGGGGGAACATGAATAGCTCAAGGATGAAGTATAAAGATGAACGACACTGAAGAAAACATCAAGGAAGGTATTCTTCAGTTTTGCTATTACATAAAAGAAGAAAAGGTTACCAACACTTAACTATCAAAGTGAAACAGTGACTTAACCAGTAGAGGACTAGTGGCAGTGATTTCCAGTACTTACTTTAGTTATCAGAAGGTTCAAATAGTAAATGAATTCTACAATTAGTTAGACTAGTAGTTAAATTAGGGTTTTTTGACCTAACTACGCAAAAACAATTATTTTGTCTATTTTTAGTAAATCAGATCCAATTTTTCAAGATCTAAATATTTTTGTAAAGGATATAAACCTAAGACATATTTTATTGAAAGGGTTCGAATTTGGGGACTTGTAGACCATTAATATTGTCAAGCTTCTCATATTTCTCATGACCTAATATAAGCTCTTTTGCTATCATATCTTCAGCTTCCATTTTCTGTATATTCTGTGCTTATGCTTGAATGTGCTATTCAGGTTTATTGATGTCTAATAGCTGTCATATTATTGGCATATTGATTATTTGAATTATAAGTACCTTCGTTGTTATGATTAGCCATTTATATATATCTGTTTTATGTATGAATTTGCTAGCATGATAAGTTCTCCATTGTTGCACCATATTATCAACCCTATGAATAGTGGTAGATAGAAGCCTTATCCCTGATTAAGTTTCTTGCATGTCTTGAGAGTGTGAGGTTCTATAGGTTACTTGAATTGATCCATTTAGAAAACCATAAAAACATTTAATTTAATAGACATCCTCAAGATGCAACCTAGAGGAGTTTCCTAGAGTGATAACAAATTGGTGTTGTTGCCAGGGAGAGGAGATTAAAGCTCAACTTCCCTGGGAGATGAAATAGATACTTCTTTAATGATACACAAAGTTTGGACACTATTCTGGTTGTAATGATCTATCTAGCGACTCCATTCAAATAAGGTGGCTTCAAGAAGACCAAGTACCAGAGAAAACCCTGAAGGGCCACCAGCAACATTGGTTTCAAGTCCATAAGAGATTCTGGGAAGAGATAGGGATTCACTAAGGAAGACCAATAGTGCTACAAAAGAAGTTACATCAAGTATTTCAAGAAATATTTCTGCTATTATTTCTTCTACTGAAACACTTAATTCTCAGAAATTTTTAAATAAATCAGAAAATTTTAGGGTTTGGTCATTTTCAAGCACTGTTGCTTATGAAGATCCAATCCCTCGTGACTCCACTAGGATAAGTTTACCAACATCACCTTTTCATCTACTACCTACATCAGTACTACCTTCCTCCACCCTTGCCATACCCATTTCCAATATGGCTACCCCTCTGATGACCAAAATGGAAAGGATCCTGGTAGCTAAGTATGCCTCCCTAAATGTTCCTAAGCCCCTCTTTGCCATGCCCATTGGAGACTATCTCAAGTACATGCCTAAATTCACAGGACAGGGAGATTTCACAGCTGAAGAACATCTAGAGGCATTTTACAGTTATGCTGAGAACATTAATATAGAAAAGAAAGATGTGTGGACTAGCGTTTTTGTACAAAGCCTGGATGGTCAGGCTAGGAAATGGTTCAAAGAAATTCCTACTGGATCAGTAGCAAGCATTGAATCCCTAGATGACATCTTTCTAAATCATTGGGGAGAGAGGAGAGACCACCTCTATTATATCACCAAGTTTAGCAACTTGAAAAGAGAGAATGAGGATTCTGTCTCTAGCTTCACCAAGAGGTTCAACAATATGTAAAGCAAGATCCCCGCTGAAATCAATCCCACTGATACCTCGGCCAGGATAACTTATGCAAATTCCTTTGACTCTGATTCCTGTCTGCTTCTTAGAGAAAGGAGGTCTTCCTCCTTATCACTCATGCAGGATGCTACCCTAGAGTTAGAATCTAACATTGTGGCATCTCAGAAGGTCAAAGGAAAGATAGATAGGAAGAAGCAGCTAGCAGACCCTCTTGGGGCTTCTTCATCAAAGAACAATATTGACAAAATGACCAAACTGTTAGATAACTTAATTGCTGAAATGTCTAAGATAAAGGACCGAGGACAGATACATGTGAGAGGTGAAGGGCCAATTGATTTTGTCCCTTACAGAAGAGGCAACCCCCCTGTTCATATCCTCAGAATGGAAAGGAATCAAGGGGAAGATCAGAGAATTAGAGCTCCTTCTTAAAATTTTGTACTAAAAGAAGAATCAAATTTCATTGAGGATGAAGGAGAGGCTGAAGAAAAAATCCACTGCATGGAAGATGAAGTTGACTATTATTTTCTAACATAGGAAAAATATGAGGAATCCCTAATTAATGAGTAGATCAGTGAAGAAGCAGTATATCAGGATGATGGTAAAGGAGGGTATAATCTAAGGTCCAGGATGGTTTCTCTCCTTAAGAATAATGACATTCCTACCAAACATCCTGCTGCACTAGCTAAAAAGGCTACTATTTTACCAAAGAAAATGGTTGTTATTCCAAAACCATTGCAAAAACCAACACCTTCATCAAGTCCTGACCATGTCCAACTCAAAGCTCCAGTACATGAGGTAAGGTTTCCTAATAGACTGCATTATTCTTTCAACCTTGAGTTAGAGATTCGGAAATTGAACATCCCTTTCCCATTAATCGAGCTAATGAAAAATGATGCATTCAAATCTTCCATACTGAATTCTCTTTAGCCAAAGATACATATTGATACTAACTTTGTAAATCTACAAGATGATAAACCTATTGTAACCCTAGGCCCTATGATTGAAGACCTAAAGGATTCATGCCCACCTTTCTACATATCCTTGAAAATCCCTGATAAAGTCCTTCATAACTATCTGTTGGAATCAGGAGATTCCCATAACCTAATGCCCAAAGCTATGATGGATGAGCTTGGTCTTAGCATTACAAATCCCTACCATGATTTGTTCTCCTTTGAATCCAGAAAGGTCAAGTGCTTAGGCCTCATCAAAGATCTTATTGTAAACCTATCTCAGCTACCTTCAAAAAGCATCATGATGGACATTGTAGTGGCTAATATCCCTCCCAAATTTGGTCTCTCATTGTCTCGATCATGGAGTAAAAGGCTAGGTGGCACCCTTTAGATGGACCTTACATATGCTACAATCCCCATGTTTGGAGAGGAGACCAAGAGGCTTTAAAAAGAGAATCAACTTGCCTACATCATAAGCAATGAAAGGAATTCAGTGAACCACCCCATCTATGCAGTAGACACTCATTTTGGGTCATGCATTCTGCAAATAGATGATTCTCAGCAAACACCAGTCCAGCTTAACAAGCCCGCCTGTTAGTATCCCAAAGAAGTGACCACAATAGTCTCGAACATGTATTTTGATGGAGCTAGCACTCAAAACTTAGCAGGTGCAGGTGTAGTATTGATCTCTCCATCGAAAGAGAATATTCATTTATCTTATAAGCTTGACTTTAAAACCACTAACAATATAGCAGAATATGAAGCCTTGCTGCTAGGAGTTAAAGCTACCAAGGAAATTTGTATCATGTGCATGAGAATATTTAGAGATGCAGACCTTATTATACAGCATGTCAACAACACCTTTCAAGAAAAAAATGTTAGACTAAAGGCCTACAGGCACGATGTATGGAAACTCAGAGTCTCCTTTATGTTTTTTCAACTGTCATATATACCTAGGGCTTTGAATCACCTGGCTGATTCCCTGGCTATCTTTGCAAGTTTGTTTGTTCCTCCTTTACCTCCTAAGCTCAACTATGATGTTCAAGTCAAGTAGAGACCTTCCCTACCAGATAATGTAAAATTTTGGAAGGTGTTTGAGAATGATGATGAGCTTAGTAAATTTCTTCAGCTAGTAGATGAATTCTCTGATATACATATATATCAATAAAAACTAAACATGGAAGAATCCCAATGGATCAAGTTGAAAGATAAAGTAGCTTATCAGAATATTGTCTGATTACCCAGCAATTATATACCTTGGGGTATGGTACCCCTGGAAGAGATTTTTTATCATAATGACATCCCTTTCAAGCCTGTCAAAAAGGAGCAAGTACTTGCTGTCCAAGAGAAAAACAGAGGTAGCCAAAGCCATCCAAAACTGATAAATCTGTCCACTAAGTTAACTGTTGATCAGAGGTCCAAATTTTGTAGCATGATAAAAGAATTTGCTGATATATTTTCCTAGGAGTACAGTGACCTGAAAACCTATGACACCAATATCATCCAATAGAGGATTCCATTGGAGAAGGACACCATCCCTTTCAAGTAAAAGCTAAGATCCATCAGTCCTCTCCTACTACCTGTAATTGAAAAAGGAATCCATAAGCTCTTCCAAGCCAAAATCATAATCCCCCTTAGGTATTCCAAGTGGATTGCAAACTTAATGGTTGTAAGGAATAAGAACAGAGAGATCAAGTTGTGTGTGGAATTTAGAAACCTAAACAAATGTTCCAAAAAAGACAACTATCCACTTCCCAAGACAGAACACCTGTTGCAAAGTGTCTTAGGGGCTAGTGTCATGTCATTTTCTGGATGGCTTCTTTGGATACAACCAAGTTGCTGTGCACCCTGATGACCAAAAGAAGACTGATTTTACCACCCTCTGGGGCACTTTCATGTATGCTAAAATTCCATTTGGGATGATGAATGCTAGGGCTACTTTTTAAAGAGCCATGGACTTAGCTTTTGTAGGGTTGAAAGATAAATTTGTGTTTATATACCTGGATAACCTAACTGTTTACTCTCACATCCATCATGACCATTTGCAGCACTTAAGGAGCTAATTTCTGAAGTGCATGAGGTTTGGGATATCACTCAACCCTAAGAAGTCCCAATTTGCACTCAGTGAGGGGAAACTCATAGGTAACATAGTCTCAGCTGAAGGTGTAAAGATTGATCCGGTAAGGGTGGAAGCAATCTAGAAGCTATCCCTACTGAGGTCAAAAAGGGATATTTAGTCCTTTTGGGTAAGATAAACTTTGTCAAGAGGTTCATCCCTAATTTCTCTAAGCTCGTAAAGCACATAACAACTATGTCAAAAAAGGATGCAGAAATAAAATGGATTGAGCAAGAAAGAAGCTCTTTCAAAGACATCAAGAAGGCTATCATGGAAGCCCCAACCTTGATTAGTCCGGACTATACCAAGAGTTTTTATATCTTCTCCTTTGCATCCTATGACACAGTGGAAGCTGTGCTATTACAAAAAGATGATGAGGGTATCGATCATCCAATTGCATTCTTCAACAAGACATTGAGGGATGCTGAGTTGAAGTATGATCCAATTGAGAAATAGGATTATGCTCTCATCAAGTCATTGAAGACCTTAAGGATTTACATTATTCATGCAAAATTTCTTACCTATGTCCCTTCAGCTACTGTGAAGGATGTTTTGACTCAGCCTCACATTGATGGAAAGAGAGCTAAATGGATTGCCAAGCTCATTGAGTTTGATATAAACGTGAATCCCACTAAGCTAGTAAAAGGACTAGGTCTAGCAAAACTCATGGCTAAAGAAAATTGTGAACTAATGGAGATAAACTTCACTTGTGTCAATTCAACAAAATTGCAAGCTATAGTAGCAACAAAGGTAGTTCAGGATCAGAATGTCATTCAACCAGTGGCTGAAAAACTTGTCTTCATGTGAGTGGTACTCAAGTATTATTCATTTTTTGTAGAAATTAGAAGTTCCTCCTGGTCTCACTCCTAATCAAGCACGAGCTCTTAAATTAAAATATGTTAAATTTTGCATAGTTGATAAACTGCTCTAGTGGAAAGATCTGTCTGGGGTTTTGTTGAGGTGTCTAGATAAAGAAGAATCATATTGGGTTATGCATCACTTTCATTCCAGCACATGTGGAGGCCATCATTACTGGAATACCACATCCCAAAATATTCTGAGGGAAAGGTACTATTGGCTAGTCCTTTTTGCTGATGTATGTACCTTTGTAAGGGCCCATGACCAATGCCAAAGATTTATAGGAAAGCAGCAGCTCAAATCCTTGTCCCTTAGGCCTATTGTAGTGAATGGTCCTTTCCAGCAATGGGGTCTAGATTTCATAGGTGAAATAAATCCATCTTGTAGTGGGAGCATAAATGGATCTTATTAGCCACAGACTACTTTACCCACTAGGAATGCCACTCATTAGGTCATCATGAAGTTTTTATATGAGAATATATTTATTAGGTTTGGTTGTCGAGCAGGGTTAGTGACAGATAATGCATCAACTTTCAAATTCAGGGCATTGGTTAAAATGTGTGAGTCAATGGGCATTCAGCTAGTGCATTCCACATCCTATTATCCTCAAGGAAATGGCTTGGCTGAGTCATCCAACAAAAGCCTAGTCAAGATTATCATAAAACTATTGGAGAAAAATCAAAAAAGCTTGGATTCTAAGCTAAAGTTTGCTTTATGGGGTGATAGGGTAACAGACAAAAGATCTATAGGGAATTATCCATTCAAATTAGTTTATGGTACTGAGGCAATTTTTCCCAATAAGCTTATTCTGTCGGTGGAAAAATTATTTCAGGAAGAGGAAGATGAACGAAATGATATGGTGAGGAGGATGATGGATTTAGTGGAGTTGCATCAAGTCAGGGAACAAGTGATAGGAAAATCAAAAGCCCATCAACAGAGGATAAAGGTCATGTTTGACAAAAGGGAAAATGTGGACAAATTTCAGGTTGGAGATTGGGTCCTCAAGTAGGATACTGTTAGGTAGGACAAGGGAAAACATGGGAAGCTTGACTCTTTGTGGATTGGCCCTTTCATGATAGCTCAGGTATAGAAGAAAAACACCTTCAAATTGTAGAATCTGGAAGGGGAAGAGGTGTTTGATGGCCCAGTGAATGGGTGTTTTCTGAAACTTTACTTTATTCAAGGTTCTGAGGCTTTGTTATTGTAAATTATTAGTTAGTAGATTATTTTTGCTTATAGAATGAAACTCCATGCCCAATGGAACAATAAATTATAGTGTTAAGTTTTTAGTTGTTTTCAAGAAAGTCATTTTGGTTTGGGGTTCTTGGGACCTCACAGGGAGGTTCCCATCCCCAAGTAGGAGCTAGATGTTATCTCCCAAAATATTTTTTTTTTGATAGTATGAAATATTTGAGTCATGTTATGAAATATTTAAACATGAATAAAAACTTTAAAGTCTCTGGTTTTGCTATGGTTGAAGAAATTGGAAGTTTTAGTTTTTGATGTCGTAGGTAGGGTTCTTAATAGCTCATTAGCCACTGAAAGGATTTTTTTTAGCAGCTAATAGCTTAATGTAGGATAAAGGTTAACCACTGAAATTGGGCCCGATCAGGTAAATGGTAAAAGAACTTTCGGTGGCTTAGGTGAGACTTCAAACAACTCATTAGCCACTGAAAAGTGTTGGTTTTGGCAGCTTAGTGAATAGTCCAAGAAGAGCATTAACCATCAAAAGTAGGAAAAAATCATTGGGGAAAAAGTGATTTCAGTGGCTTAGGAGGAAGCTCTGATGTTTCATTGTCCACCGAATGGATAGTCTTTCGATGGTTAAAAGAGATATCCGGAGAGACCACTATCTGCCGAAAGCTGATTTTTACAGCGACATTAGGAAAATGGTTTCAGTGGCTTGGGAAAAAAGGATTTCATTAGCCACTGAAATCCTTGTTTTCGGTGGCTAGCAGACAAATTAATGAAGGCCCTTAACCGGTGAAAAAGGTAAAAATAAGAAATGGTTATAAACCGATCAAATCAGAGCCTGTCACCAAAATAGTGGCCATCAAAAGGCATGATAAACCACTAAAAAGACAGGAGGCTACATCAAGGCATAAGGAAATGAGGGAGGAGGTCATTGTTAAACTGATAAAGGATGGATTTAATTTGAAACCCTCTATTTTACTCCATCTGTCCATAGAACTATAGAAAATCCCACTAGGTATCCAAGTTGATTTTAACATGATTGTTGAGCAAGGGGTCTCGAAAATATCAACTAAGTCCATCACCCTCTTACCTAAGCATCAATCATGCAGTTGAAATCCCTCATAATCAGTGCGCATTCTTCAGTACACTCCACCTTCAACTTTAGCCTTTCTCACCACCAAAAAACCATCTCTGAGAAGAAGCCTGCTAAAAACACTATCCCACCGAACTTGAATTGATTGTTGCAGGTGCCCTGGAGTGACCTTTAGCAAATGAGGAAGGGAGGGCCTCCTCTGAGGTAATAGTTGGGAGACATGAGCTACCTAGAGGCACATCCAGAAGTCTGTCAAATTTTCAAGGATGTTGGCTGCTGTAGGTTTTGTGAGAAGATTCAAGGTTCACACCAGCAGGTGGCTGAGGCATTTTCTCTCTCTTTTGATGGCTTCAAGGCATTCATAGGAAAATAATAATTCCTGATAGATGAAACCCTAATTACCGAAGTGACTAAACTCCCTAGCACATGAGACAAGTGGTTTAAAACCACCATACCAAAGGATGTAGAGTTCAGATCTTACTTGAAGCCTGAACATAGAGGGGTGGTGCGGAAGAAAAGTGTACCATCTTCTTGTCTAGAAGAGAGCTGGCAGCAACTGCTGAAGGCCATTGTGGTCTACATAATATGTGAAGGGAGATACAACAGGGCCATTATTTACCATTTTAAATTGATGAACCACTTCACAAGGAAAAGCCCACTGAATTTTCCTTTCTACTTACACAGGAGCTTGGAAAAAATGGCACACCAGGTGTAGGCTCAGCCAACCAAGATTGCTGGTAGACTATCTCATCATGGCCTTATCCAACTTCTGATCCAAGAATTGCTGAAGAGGAGAAATATGGCATGGGATTATTTCTTATTTTGGAATGGTTTTGAAATAGGATTGCAGCCATAAGAAAAGATGAATTCTCCAGCTAAAAAGTATATCACACCAAGAAGTGGGAAAACTAAGAGAAGGGCGATATCCCTAGCAACAGGAGAACAACCCCCTTCCCCTTCCAAAGCCAAGAAGTTCAAAAGAAACTTGGATTTTAGTGAAAAGGGCCAGGAAGTTACAACACATAGTGAGAACATCTTGAACCTACCCTACTTAGATTCAGAAGAGGAAAAAGAGGATTGTGCATACCTAGAATTGCAAGTTGTAGCATAGATTGAAGAACTCCCATCACCTACACCGAAAGATCAAGATGAACCAATAGAGAAGGATTTCTCTAGCAAGCGCAAGACTCAAAGGATAAATCAGTTACTGAGGCAAGTGTATGAGATGGATATTTTAGAAAGGGAGATAAAGAAAAATAATGCTACATTGACCGGTAGGAACAAGTTGCTACATAACTCTTACCTAGAGCTGAGAGAAAGATATGCCTTCCTAGAAAGACTAAATAAAAGATAACTAAAAGACAACACAAGGCTATATAGAATGATTAGGCTTCAGAGACTGCAGGTGAAGGAGGCTAAGCTAAAACCTAGCACTCACCTCACATTGGAAACCCTAGTGGAAGCTACAGTAAGCCTTAAGCCTCCAGAAGCAATCCAGGCTGATAGTAACCTTCCTAACATAGATCCTGCTGAAGAAGAAAGCTAAGCAGGCAAACTTGGAAGAACAATTTTGGAGGTGGCTTAAGAATTTTTTAAGAACAGGGATTTCGGTGGCTTAGGAAGATGCTGAGGTAGTTCATCAGCCACTGAAAGCACTGCTTTCAGCAACTAACACTTCTGATATTTTGGCCTCTTAACCACTGAAAGAAAAAAGAGGCATAGGTTCAAATTTTGACACAAAAGACCAGTTTTGGGTGAACATGAATAGCTCAGGGACAAAGTATAAATATGAAGGATGTTGAAGAAAACATCAGGGAAGGTATGCTTCAGTTTTGCTATGACATAAAAGAAGAAAAGGTCACCAACACTTAACTGTCAAAGTGAAATAGTGACTTAACCAGTAGAGGACTAGTGGCAGTGATTTCCAGTACTTACTTTAGTTATCAGAAGGTTCAAACAATGAACAAATTCTACAGTTAGTTAGACTAGTAGTTAAATTAAGGTTTTTTGACCTAATTATGCACAAACAATTATTTTGTCTATTTTTAGTAAATCAGATCCAATTTTTCAGGATATGAATATTTTTGTAAAGTCTATAAAGCCTAAGGCTTATTTTATTTAAAGGGTTCGACTTCGGGGACTTGTAGATCATTTCTATTTTCAAGCTTCTCATATTGCTCATGACCTAATATAATCTCTTTTTCTATCATATGTTCAACTTCCATTTTTTTCTATTCTGTGCTTATGCTTGAATGTGTTATTTAGGTTTATTCAGGTTTATTGATGTCTAATCGCAATCATCCTATTGGAATATTGATGATTTGAATTATAAGTACCTTCATTGTTATGATTAGCCATTTATATATATTTGTTGTATGTATGAATCTGCCAGCATGATAAGTTCTCCATCTTTGCACCATATTATCAAACCTCTAAATAGCGGTAGTTACAAGCCTTATTCCTGATTGATTTTCATCCATGTCTTGAGAGTGTGAGGTTCTATAGGTTACCTAACTTGATCCATTTAGAAAACCATAAAAACATTTAAGTTATCAGGCATCTTAGAGCTGCAACCTAGAGGAGTTTCCTTGAGTGATAACAAACTCCAAGACTATTATTGAATGGATCAACAATGTTACTGAGTTGAGAGTATTAGAAATTGATTAATCGTGTTGAAGAACAAAAATAATCCATTTTGTCTTCGATACCTTTAGTTGTCAGCATATTTACAAGGAGAAAAACAATATTGTTGATGGGCTTTCGAAAGATGCATTGAAGCTGTCCAATGGTCATTTGTCTCTTCAGGAATTTATGGAGGATTCACTTATTTTTAGGATACTTTTAGGATTTTTTTATTAAACACCATTTTACAGTTCTTTTTTTACTTCGGTTACTTATAGAGATAACAATTTCACTAGTTTGGGAAGAGATTATAGTATGTTGAGTGTTGTATGTACTTCTCTTAAGTGGTGTTTATATTTTCTGGGCATGGTATCCACCTCATTTTTTTCATATTGTACATTGAGGAAAGGTTTTGATGATTGGGCTTGTGTTAATCTATTTTAGTCTGAAATTTCTTGTATATGTCATTTTTTTTACAGACTATGGGGAGGCTAAGTACAGAGATAGATGTATGAGGTTTTGATGAATTTATAGCCTTGTATATGGGTCCTTTGATAATATAAAGATGATTGATATTTTCTTCTTGAAAAAAAGAGAATGAATGAAATAAATATTAAATAAAATTTGTCATGTATTAAAAAAGATGTTATGTACCTAAAAATTGCCATGCGTTATGAGTAATTTGATCATAGAGGAAGTTATGTACATAAAAATTGTCTCGCATTAAAACTAATTAAATGGATGAGAAGACGAATATACACATGTTAGTTATTATATCTATGGTATGTAGGGTTATATTGTAATGAGTTATGCATTGATCATATAATAATAATCTATTTTTAAGGTCACCGCGACGCAAGACACCAATTTGGTGTATGATACCCCCTTGTTTGTGGGACAAGGGACCCCCCTTTGTGTAGTTATTTAAATGCTAAAATATCACATGCTTTTAACCATTAGGCCTGCTCATTTTTATTTTAAACATCTTTTCCATTTATAAAAGCTCAATTTTATATTTTATTTATTATATTTTTTTATATTTATTAAAATTAATTTATCTAAAATAGCTCTTATTTTCAAAGCATTACACTTTCCTACAAAATCCCAATGAAATCAAGCCATTAATTGTTTCAAACGAACTAATCCCAACGTGTCTACATCTACGCAACCTTCTGTCTCAGTTGTACTTAGTACCATTGTAGAAAGAAAGTATTATTCATGGGTTGCTATCTTACAACACGCATGTAGTAACCTCAAATCTATAAAACATAAAATTACAAATCCAGTTCCAACTTATTCAATCTTTATAAACATGAAATTCCGGAACTTAATGCCAAACATGTCATATTTTTTTCAAAATTTCCATGAAACATGGGTTTCTATGTCAAACCTTTGAAATAAATATTTCAATATGCGTACTCTCACCCCTATTCTTTTTCTTTATAACTCTAGTTATATGATTTTTTTTTCTTCTTGATAACAAATTAACCCTTCCAATTTTTAAATCTTATTGTTCTCTATAAGTAGTGTTTCTCGAGTGTTTATATCTCCAACAGTGAGAACCTCTTGAAGAAACCCACTAAACTTCGTAGATTTTCCACATGGATACCAAAATCATGACCTGGGGCCAGGATAAATCTTGGACAGGTATTCCATCAAGTATGGCCTCCATCATGGTTGGAAAGCAATTTTCTTGAGTGCAACACTATTCTCCTAACACCTCCCTCGCAGAATTTGAAACCATCCTTCCATAGAGTCAACCATCAGACCTCATTGGTGGCTCCTTCCTTTAATCGCTATACACACACACACACACACACACACACACACACACACACACACACACACACACACACACACACACACACACACATATATATATATATCACTCACACCTTTGTTGTGGGAGAGAAACTAGAACAATAACAAGGTAAGCATATATTGCATATACAATTCGAAATTCTCATGGTGTTATTTCTTCAATTTAGGTTTCTATTTTTTTTGAATCTAACCCGCTTCTTTATTGTAGATCTAGATAAGACTGAGCCACTCGAAAACATTCTCATGTTTAGTCGTGGAGCACGACTGCAACAACAACAAGATAACCATTGTAGAAAAAGAGCCCTCACTAAAATAAAATAAGCTAAGTGGAAATGGAATTTATATATAAGTACATATAATGGATCATTGCTTTTATGTATCTTATAGTTCCTCCGTGGGAACATCTTGTAAACAATTACACTACACAATTTCAACCAACATAGTTGATCACCTTAAAATGAAATGCTTTGCTAAAATACAAGTACTTTTCTTGCTAAGGTAAGTACAATGGTTTTATATAAATACTATTCTAATTCATTATGACTTGTGAGAAACATGAGACTTACAGTTTGAAAAAATTGATTCATAAACAAGCAAATATTTTTTGAACAACAAAACATTTTCCAAAAGAAACTAGGAAGGTATAAGGCTAAAATCATATTAAAGACATAAAATTTGAACCCACGAAATACTATGGAAGTCTATCTTGAGATAAAAAACATGAAACCTGAAACCATTAAACCTACAATTAAACTAAACAAATGATTACAGAGTAATACTGGATTACCTTGAGAGATCTTACACTAAAAACATGGAAATGAGATGATTAATGGAAGATTGATAAGAAGAGAATGGTGTATTTTACTCAAACGAGGAGATCATGACCAGTACAGAAAACTGAGCATCTCAACTTAAGAAAATGTTTATACTTGATTATCAATACTTGCAAAATAAAATGGTGTTCCTTATCATGCATACTAAGTAATGTGGGAAGGCACGACACTCTGATTTCGCAACAATTTAAACTTCACTTAAAACTAAAATCAACACTTATAACACTGCAATGGCTTGTTGTTATAGATGACGGTACTCAAACTCAAATATATCATCTACAGGACTATTACAGCTAGCTACTATAGCTAACAATACTCTACAGATCATGTTGCAGCTAGCTATTACAGCTGACACCAACCTACGAAACAGTAACAACTCAGTTGCAGTTGACTATTTGAGAAATTTCTGATCGCCCCTGCATTCATAAATTGAGACTAATACTCTGATGTATTAATAAAACACATTAACACAAAATAAACTCTGATTTCTCCAACTACTATAGCAAACTAACAATCCGTAGTCAATCATATATGTTCATAAAATTATCATGCTACAACAAAATCTTGAACTTAAATATTCAACAATCAGTTTTCAAACTCATAAAGACAGAGATGAACATAACATTAATATTACAGATTTGAAACTCTAATTCATATTAAACTCAGAATTTTTATTCCTCACCATCTCTTACTCTATATCTCTCTATTACAAAATCAATATTACATCGGTATTTATACACCATGAGATTAGTCGGTCTTCATTAATTATCTTGACCTTTCACAAATTTGTATGTTCGTAAATTAAATATTCTCTTCCCTTTCATTAACTACAACATGAACGATGAACGCCCCTTCAACAATCTGATCGTCTGGGACAGGTGAGTGAATACCTCTTCAAAAAACAATGTAATACTCTGCCCCAATAATTATTTAATGAGTTGTGACAGAGGTTGTAACTTCTTATTCAGAAATCGATGTGGTGTGCTTCCCGTTTGAAACCTTGACATCATGACAGAATCAAAGTGGTGTGGTGGTGGTTGTCTCTTCATAGTTTTGGTGGCTGTAAGTGCCAGAAAGTGTTCTCAGACTACTAAAGAACAAGCCAACACAATCTCAAAAGTAAAATTAAATAAAATAGGTTTTAGGGTTTTCATCTATGGTTTTGGTTTTAAAAAATTTCATCATCAAGGAGGAAATAAACATCCACAAGCTAATATAGAACTAAATCATGCAAATTGGATAAACTGGGGATCAAACACATCCCAATAAGCCATAAACATTACACATGAAATACTAATTCCACCCACACGCTACAAGCATTTACATGAATAAACCTTTAAACATGAAATGAAATTATAGACTAAGAATTCAACCAGATCAGAAATGAAAAAGCATGACAGGTAAAAGGGCTTATCAATTTATATATAATCAATAGAATTCATCCACTTACATAAGAGTTATAAGTGCTAGATTGAGATATCAAAGCTCCAAAAGCCTCTCCTTGAGTGAAAATTCCCACCCCAAAACTATATTTTTGTCTTCATTTTATCATTACAAAGGTAAAGTAGTTCCATAACTACCTTCTAGGTCAAAATTTGAAACATTTACATCAATTAGTTACATTATAACTCAAAATATTTAAACATAATTAACCCAAAAATAACAAATCAAATTTGGGGAAATTTGGCGAATTTCAAAAACTTTGGGTCTCAAAGACACCTTCATATATGTCGATCCTAGACACCTGTGCAAAAAATGAGAGAGATTTCTTTAAATGAGTATGTTATTAACAAAATCCACTCTTGATTTTTAAAAATTATCCTGAAATTGATTAGAATACATGTTGGAAAGTTTTGACTAAAACAGGAAATTATTAAATAATTCAAACCCTGAAAATAGGCCACAAATATGAATTTGAATCTCTCAAACGATAATAGAATTCTCAAAATGGAGAGAGGTTTTTGTGTATGATTCTATTGTGGAAAAAAACCTCTTTTGGGTTTCCAAAATTCGTTTCCATCGCCTCATAATATGATTTCAATGATAATCACAAAAACATGAAAACAGAGCTGCTACAGGAATCTCCTCATGAAAATATTTGACAAATGACTAAAAAATGAGGGTTACAATATAAATCAAACTTGGAATAAACTTTTATTATAAGTTTTTGAAAGCTTAAAGATATACATATTAACTAATAATCCCAAAAGACAAACCTTAAAACTAAATTAATGAAATAATTCAACCATTAAAACCATTAAATCCAAAAAAAATTACTGATTGTCAAATTTTTTTAAAATGAACATAAAATGTAAAATCATTTTAGACCAACTGTTGAAAATTAAAACAAAAAGAACAAATAAACTAAGAACAAGATCTAGTCATCACATCTGGCTCTTGCTGTGGGATGAAGTCCTCCTTTTGAGGCTTCAAAAACTTGTAGACCTTGTGCCTTATTCATTAGGTGATGGAGTCATTTACCAAATCTCTGCAACTTTCTCAAACTCTAAACACATACCTCTGAAATGACAAAATACTACTACAAACCAGCATACTGAAAAAAATATACATTCTCGTATAGCGAGCTTATTATGATATTTACTCTTGCTTCTAATCGGACGAAACAACCCAATCAAGTGTAATCATACTTCCAGTGAAGCCAAGAAACCATTTCACTGAGAATCATAATTCTATGCCTGCTACCATTTGAGAAAACCCACAAAATATGTGATAAATGCAATAAAGAGTCTGTCGGCAGCTGATACTTATGACTGGAAATAGGAAGCATGCCAAAAGTTGGAGCATTAGAAACCTTTGAAAAATACAAATCCATCCAAGAAGCCATGGGATCATGAAATTTTTGATCTAAACTTCATTTTCTTCATTATATTGATCATAAATTGAAGCATTCTCTTCCTCTCCATTTTTGTTCTTTTAAACTTTGGCTCAAGAATGGAAACCAAGGGATCTTCAAACTGCTTCTGAAACTTTAAGTAAAACCCTTGATCAAAACTTGAACAAATAAAATTCTGAAAGTGACCATAAGTCAAGAATGGCAACTTATTTCTTATATCAATAGTAATAGGTTGAAGAGAAGCAACGTCTTCTTCATAACATGATAATCTCATAGCAAGAACTAGGAAATTTCTACTATAACCCACTGAAAGTATATTATCATCGAAAAAGTCAGCAAATTGATATGAAGAATCAACACAAGCGTCATTTATATCCTTGTTCATATGAAAATATGAAAATGATGAAGAAAACTATCTTAAATCTGAATGATACCTATGTTCTTCTTCTTGTTCATATGCTTGTATATCTTCAACATGAGCCTGATCTCGAAGCAGTTTGCAAGCTCGAATGTTCTCCTCCACTCCTTTTGCATCATCAAACAGTTGTCTTAAAGATGATGATTTCCTTTCTAACAAGAAAAAGACAAGATCTTAATGTTGATCCATAACTTAATATACCATAGCAAGTTTTTTTNATCGTCAAACAGTTGTCTTAAAGATGATGATTTCCTTTCTAACAAGAAAAAGACAAGATCTTAATGTTGATCCATAACTTAATATACCATAGCAAGTTTTTTTGAAGGTCTGATCTCCGTAGGCATACTAATATAAAAAATTTGAAACCTCCAATTAAATTTAGTAATTGGCTCATCATTCTCCCTTTGTAAACTATAAAATTCAGAAATAAATTGATCATAAGATTTATTCTTACCCCAATACTTCAAAAAAACATCATGTAACTCTTCCCATGATCCAATTGAATCAACTTTTAAATTTCGGAACCAAAACCCAGCATCTCCAACAAAGGATTTTGAAAATAACCTCATTACAACATCCTCATCCGTGATTTCAAAATTATCAATGAAATTATGAAAAGATCCTAAATGCTTCTTTGCTATAATATGGTCTTTTCCAATAAAATGGGGAAGATATTCAACAAAGTAGGAAGGGTGAGGATATAAGAGAGATGGCAGCCTAAGAGGTTTAAACATCTTCTGTCTAAGTCTAGACTGAAAATATGTTAGTTGAAAATGAGGTTGAACAAGCTGTTCACAAGTTTCAGTAATGACAGTAGAAGGTAATAAATCAGCTTTATTCTCCACAAGATGACTAGAATAATCAGGTTCAAGAGATATGGGTATATGTATATCATGTTGCACATGTATTTCAAATGAAGGAATAGGATCAACCTCAATAAAACAAGAACAAGGTAGACTTTCTTCTTCCAAACAGGGATATGAACTTGAAGGCTTATGATCATCGGAATAGATAAAACAAAAAATAATTATTTTGACATGTAATGGAAAAGACAAGAAAGAACTGATGAATAAGAACAAAACCTCATGGAGTAAAGTAACAAGCTAATACCTAGTCTTTCCATTTTGCTTCTTCGTTTTTTTGTCAACAAAATTCTCTTCGCAGTGGAATCTTTAATCGTAGAGTCGCTGGTGAAAAATTGTAGTCTAAAAGATTTTCATACTTTGTTCACCTCTCAAAATCAAATGAATAATGATATCCCAAGGAAGATATAATTCAGCTTCGTCCTCGGGAACAGTGCTAAAGATGTTAGTGCCAAAAATTGTTCTCAGACTACTAAAGAACAAGCCAACACAATCTCAAAAGTAAAATTAAATAAAATAGGTTTTAGGGTTTTGGTCTATGGTTTTGGTTTAAAAAAACTCATCATCAAATAGGAAATAAACATCCAAAAGCTAATACAAAACTGAATCATGCAAATTGGATAAACTAGGGATCAAACACATCCCAATAAGCCATAAACATTACACATGAAATACTAATTCCACCCACAAGCTACAAGCATTTAGATGAATAAATCTTTAAACAGGAAATGAAATTATGGACTGAGTAATCAACTAGAGATTAAAAATGAAAAAGCATGACAGGTAAATGGGCTTATCATTTTATATATAATCAATAACAATCATCCACTTACATCAGAGTTATAAGTGCTAGTTTGAGATATCGAAGCTCCAAAAGCCTCTCCTTGAGTGAAAATTCCTACCCCAAAACTGTATGTTTGTCTTCCTTTTATCATTGAAAAGGTAAATTAGTTCCATAAATACCTTCTAGGTCAAAATTTGAAACAGTTACATCAATTAGTTACATTATAACTCAAAATATTTAAAGACAGTTAACCAAAAAATAACAAATCAAATTTGGGGAAATTTGGCGAATTTCTGAAAATTTGGGTCTCAAAGACACCTTCATATCTCTCAATCTTGGACACCTGTGCAAAAACAGAGAGATACTTTTTTTAATTAGTGTGTTTTGAACAAAAACTTCTCTTGGTTTTTAAAAATTCCACTTCGATTGACCGGAATATGTACTGGAAATTGGTGACTAAAACAAGAAATTATTAAATAATTCAAACCCTGAAAATAGGCCACAAATATGAATTTGAATCTATCAAACGATAATAGATGTTGCAAAACTGAGAGAGGTTTCTCTGCATGAGTCTGTTGTGGACAAAAACCTCTTTTGGTTTTCTAGAACTTGTTTCCATCACCTCGTTAAATTCTCCCAATAACAATGACAAAAACAAGAAAAACAGAGCTGCTACATGAATCTTCCCATGAAAATATTTGACAAAGGACTCAAATTTGAGGGTTAGATTATAAAGCAAACTTGGAATAAACTTTTCTTATAAGTTTTTTAAAGCTTAAAGATATACATATTAACTAATAAGCCCAAAATACAAACCTTAAAACTAAATTAATGAAATAATTCAACCATTAAAACCATTAAATCCAACAAAAATTACTGATTGTCAAAAGTTCTTAAAATCAACATAAAATGTAAAATCATTTTAAACCAACAGTTGAAAATTAAGAGAAAAAGAATAGATAAACTAAGAACAAGATCTAGTTATAGCATCTGGCTCTTGATGCGGGATGCAGTCCTCCTTTTGAGGCTTCAAGAACCTGTAGACCTTGTGCCTTATTCATTGCGTGATGTAGTCATTTACCAAATATCTGCAACTTTCTCAAACTCTGAACACATACCTCTGAAATGACAAAATACTGCTACAAACCAGCATACTGAAAAGAATCTACATTCTCGTATAGCATGCTTATTCTTTTATTTAATACTACTTCTAATCGGAGGAAACAACCCAATCAAGTGTAATCATACTTCCAGTGAAACCAAGAAATCATTTGACTAAGAATAATAATTCCATGCATGCTACCATTTGAGAAAACACACAAAAGATGTGATAAATGCAATAAAGATTCTGTAGGCACCTGATACTTATGACTAGAAATAGGAAGCATGCCAAAAGTTGGAGTATTAGAAACCTTTGAAAAATACAACTTCATCCAAGAAGCCATGGGATCATGAAATTTTCGATTTAAAACTTCAATGTCTTCATTATATTCATCATAAAGTGAAGCATTCTCTTCCTCTCCATTGCTATTCTTTTTAAACTTTGGCTCAAGAATGGAAACCAAGGGCTCTTCAAATTGCTTTTCAACCTTTAAAATAAAACCCTTGAGCAAAACTTGAACAAATAAAGTTCTAAAAGTGACCATAAGTCAAGAATGGAAGCTTATTTCTTATATCAATAGTAAGAGGTTGAAGAGCAACAACGTCTTTTTAATAACATGATAATCTCATAGCAGGAACTAGGAAATTTTTACTATAATCAACTGAATGTATATCATCATCAAAAAAGTCAACAAACTAATATGAAGAATCAACACAAGCATCATTTATATCCTTATTCATATGAAAATCTGAAAATGATGAAGAAAACTGTCTTAAATCTGAATGATACCCACATTCTACTTCTTGTTCATAAGCTTGTATATTTTCAACGTGAACCTGATCTCGAAGCATTTTTCAAGCTCGGATGTTCTCCTCCACTCCTTTTGCATCCTAAAACAATTGTCTTAAAGATATTTATTTCCTTTCTAACAGGAAAAAGACAAGATCCAAATGTTGAGCCATAACATAATATACCATAGCAAATTTTTCTGAAGGTCTAATCTCTGTAGGAATACTGATATAAAAACTTTGAAACATCCAATTAAATTTAGTAATTGACTCATCATTCTCCCTTTTCAAACTATAAAATTCAGAAATCAATTGATCATAATATTTATTCTTACCCCAATACTTCAAAAAGACATCATGTAACTCTTCCCAGGATCCAATTCAATCAGCTTTCAAATTTCGAAACCAAAACCCAGCATCTGCAGCAAAGGATTTCTAAAATAACCTCATGACAACATCCTCATGCATGATTTCAAAATTATCAAAGAAATTATGAAAAGATCCTAAATGTTTCTCTGCTACAATATGGTATTTTCCAGTAAAATGGGGAAGATATTCAACAAAGTAGGAAGGGTAAGGATGTAAGAGAGATGGCAGTCTAAGAGGTTTAAACATCTTATGTCTGAGTCTAGACTGAAAATATGTTAGTTGAAAATGAGGTTCAACAAGTTGTTTTCAAGTTTCAGCAATGATGGTAGAAGGTAATAGATCACCTTTATTCTATACAAGATGAGTAGAATAATTAGGTTCAAGAGATATCGCTATATGTATAACATGTTGCACATGTATTTCAAATAAAGGAATATGATCAACATCAATAAAACAAGAATAAGGTAGACTTTCTTCTTCCAAACAGGGATATGAACTTGAAGGTTTATAATCATAGGAATAGACAAAACAAAAATTGATTCTTTTGAAATGCAATGGAAAAGACAGGAAAGAACTGATGAATAAGAACAAAACCTCATGGGGGAAAGTAGCAAGCTGATACCCAGTATTTCCATTTGGCTTCTTTATTTTTCTATCAACAAAATTCTCCTTGCAGTGGAATCTTTAATTGTGGAGTCGTCGGTGAAAAATTGTAGTCCAAAAGGTTTTCTGACTTTGTTCACCTCTCAAAATCAGATGAATAATGATATCCCAGGGAATATATACTTTAGCTTTGTAACCGGCAATGGCGTCAAATATGTTAGTGCCAGAAATTGTTCTCGGACTACTAAAGAACAAGCCAACACAATCTCAAACGTAAAATTATACAGGAAATGAAATTATACACTGAGCAATCAACCAGATCAGAAATGAAAAAGCATGACAGGTAAAAGGGCTTATCATTTTATATATAATCAATAATAGTCATCCACTTACATAGGAGTTAGAAGTTCTAGCTTGAGATATCAAAGCTCCAAAAGACTCTCCTTTAGTGAAAATTCCCACCCCAAAACTGTATGTTTGTCTTCATTTTATCATTACAAAGGTAATGTAGTTCCATAACTACCTTCTAGGTAAAAATTTGAAACAGTTACATCAATTAGTTACATTATACCTCAAAATATTTAAAGACAATTCACCCAAAAATAACAAATCGAATTTGGGGAAATTTGACGAATTTTTGAAAATTTTGGTCTCAAAGACACCTTCATATCTCTCTATCCCAGACACCTGTACAAAAACTGAGAGAGGTTTTTTTAAATAAGTATGTCATGAACAAAAAACTCTCTTGGTTTTTAAAAATTATCCTTAAATTGATCGGAATGCATTATGGAAATTTGTGACTAAACCCAAAAATTATTAAATAATTCAAATCCTGAAAATAGGCTACAAAGAATGAATTCGAATCTCTCAAACAATAATAGTTGTTGCAAAACCGAGAGAGGTTTTTGTGCATTACTCTGTTGTGGACAAAAATCTCTTTTTGTTTTCTATAAATCATTTCCATCACCTCGTAATCTACTCCCAATGATAATGACAAAAACAGGAAAAACAGAGCTGCTATAGGAATCTCCTTATGAAAATATTTGACAAAGGACTAAAAATTGAGTGTTAGATTATAAAGAAAACTTGGAATAAACTTTTATTATAAGTTTTTGAAAGCTTAAAGATATACATATTAATTAATAAGCCTAAAAGACAAACCTTAAAACTAAATTAATTAAACAATTCAACCATTAAAAGCATTAAATCCAACAAAAAATATTGATTGTCAAAAGTTCTTAAAATAAACATAAAATGTAAAATCATTTTGAACCAATGGTTGAAAATTAGGACAAAAAGAATAGATAAACTAAGAACAATATCTAGTTATAACATCTTCCTCTTGTTGCGGGATGAAGTCCTCCTTGTGAGACTTCAAGAACCTGTAGACCTTGTGCCTTATTCATTGGGTGATGGAGTCATTTACCAAATCTCTGCAACTTTCTCAAACTCTGAACACAAACCTATGAAATGACAAAATACTGCTACAAACTGGCATACTCAAAAGAATCTGCATTCTCATATAACGAGCTTATTCTGCTATTTACTCCTACTTCTAATAGGAGGAAACAACCTAATCAAGTGTAATCATACTTCCAGTGAAGGCAAGAAACCATTTGACTGAGAATCATAATTCCATGCATGCTATCATTTGAGAAAACCCACAAAAGATGTGATAAATGCAATAAAGAGTCTATAGGAAGCTGATAATTATGACTGGAAATATGAAGCATGTCAAAAGTTGGAGCAGTAGAAACCTTTGAAAAATACAACTTCATCCAAGAAGACCTACATATTTTATATCCATCTCTCCTTTTACCTTTTCAACATAGACCAAAGGGAATAAAATTATGCATGATTATGTGAGCCCTTTCCTATTGTCTACTTCAAGAGGAAGTAGTGGGAAGAATTTATAAAGTGGAATTCCCCTCAACCCTAAGAATTTATAAATTGGAATTCCCCTCAACCCTAATTCTATGGCTTCCTTGGCTAGATACCGTAAATAAATGCCAAGGAATTTCATGATTTCTATGAGGCGTAAAAAAAGACTATGGTAGACCCATTTTTTTTGGGAAATGTTTTATATGAAAATTCCATGCCAATATTACTCTATGTTCTATATGTTCCTTTGTGAGTGAAATTCCATGGAGCATCATTTGATTCCATCCCATAAAATTCTATAGACAAAAGGAAAGGAAGAACCTTATATGGTGGACAAATTTTAAAACTTTATGAGAAACCAATAATACATAACAATTTAAAACTTTATGAGAAACCAATAATACATAACAAGCTTACTTGGATCATGACAATGTTCCTTACATAAATACTTAATCCCCAAAATTCCATTTTCTTTCCTAGACTCTACACCAAGCATTTATGAAGCCATGTATTTATGACCTTATGAGACTTTCATACCCTTTCGTTTGTAAAATAGAATTCAAATATTCCATTATCATTCATAACTCATTAATACAATATTATATGACATCGAGAACATATCCTTATATGACATCAAAAACATCTCCTTAGAGAGGAACTGTGATAAAATTTACAATGACAAAGAATCCATTATAATAATGTATTTTGGCTTTCAATACTTATATGGACCTAGATTTACTCATAAAGAACATTATGCGCAAAATTATCTGAATAAATCAATTCATTATGTTATCTTATTGCATCCTCCTGGCTTCTAAACTGTTCATCAATTTGATGTTTTGAATCTACAAAAGTAGTCATGTCTTTTCACGACAAGCAAAGGATAGGCTTGCTCCTCCTTGCTTCTGTCTCAGCAAGTTTGCGGTATCCTTCTTGAATAAATTTAATGTTTAGATGCCTTACAAACATAGATCATAAAAATTTACTTATTTCATTTATTGCAATAAGACTATCCATCTTCACCATGACTGCCTCCTCCACCCCCACCACCTCTGCCTCTTCACATTACTATAAGTGTGCCACTACCTCTTCATGCAGACTAATATTTAGAATATGCAATTCAATGTCATTGTGTATGTTGGAGACATGTGGAGCAGCTTTGGATACCTATGGAGAAACTTCTTACTCTAATTTTTCTGGAGCTTATGTCTGGAGTTTCTTCATTCTTCCCTCTATTATTGATTTGGAGGTCGAGGTAACCTCTATAACTATTAGTAAATTTCTAAGCTAAGACTTATTATGTTGTCAAAGATTTCAATTTAAGTAATTTATGGAATAAATTTTCTTTGCATTGGATATTTTCCTTACAGAGTACCAAAAATATTATTTAACTAGAACTAGAATTATAAAACGAGTTGCAACAACGATTTAGAAGCAAATATTATACTTACAGAGTAAGAAAAAAATATTTAACTAGAACTAAAATTAGAAAATGAGTTCCAACAACAATTTTAAATGTGTTATTAACTAGAACTAGAATTAGAAAATAAGTTGCAACAATAATTTCAAATTGAAACACCAATTTGAAATATGTTAATCTCCAAAACACGTTCTACTTGGTCATAGACCTCTTGTTGTATGTATTTTTAATTTTTGTTTTTCTTTGGAAAGGATTTAAGATGGAAAACCTTAAGAGAACCGATGTTAGCTGGGAAAAAGTGACAAAACCTTATAAGGAAGGAAGGATTCAAATCAAAGATCTCAAAGATCATAACCTTGAACTTGGAGAAAAAATTCTATAGAGACGAGTCTTAGGAAAGCCAAGCTAGGTCAAAAAATCTATTTGGAAAAAATATTTCATGAGCACTCATTTATGTAGTCTAGATAATCCCCCTGTGGTGAGCTTGGGATCCCCTATTTTACATCTTTGTAAAAAATATCACACTTTGTTTAAAAAAAACTATTTTGGATCCCAAGCAATGGGAAAATTTTTTTATCTTTGGGAGGATCGAATAATGGGAAAGAAACCGTTATCCAGGATTGAAGACATGGAGCCACTTAAAATATGGATAACGAGTCAATATATGAAGACCCTATGGGATCTATCAGTTTGGGATAAGGTGGAGAATAACTAGTGTGGTTGGAAAGGGATAGACCCCCCGGCACCACTACTACAACCATGGAAATCTCTGATGTCTCTATTAAAAGGAAAATATCCATACTCAATCAAGGCTAAGGATACTAGAGGATGTGGATATTGGCCTTGCCATTATTCGGTGGCTCAAGGTTATCAGGCCCTCAAGGTTACCCCAACAACCCCACCAAATCCATTATTATGGAATGACATCTAGAAAGAAAAATGTATTCCAAAGGTTGACATCTTTATTTTGATTCTGGATCATCAAAGTATATTAGATAATGAAAATTTTCAAAAAGAGGTATTGAAGTATATCTTTTACTCACATTAAATGTAAACAATATTCACTCAAGTAAATATGGAGAAGATGTGCGGCTATGTAAAAAATTGATTCAACCATAAAATTAAGGATTTATATTTCATATGATGGCATAACAAACCTTACGGTCGTAAATACAGTCTTGGTAAGAACACAGAAGCTTGAGCTTCAAACTCTTTAGTGAGTTTTCCTTCTTCTTCACCACACTTCTCTTCTCTGTTGCTGGTCTGTCTCTCTTCTTTTTTATTTACAAATTAATCCTTCATATAGAAAATTTGTGCCGACTAGCTGACTTAACATTTAGAGACTGCAATTACTCTCTACCTATAAACTTAGCTTCATCAACTAAATTCTACTATCTTATATATGAGAAATCTGAAATCTTTATCTTGTTTAGACTCTCTGGGACTTTCTAAACTAGTATATACTTTGATAGAGTTAGTTTATTGGATTATGGATCAGCAAGTAATTAATATTTCCAACACTCCCCCTTAATTATGAGTAGATCTTAATTTAAAAAACAAAATAATACAAAATGTTTTCAAAGCAAAAACCATGCTCTTTTCATGATAGAGTTCACTATACATAATTTGTCATTCCCAAATAACTTATAAGATACTGAAATGTATCCCTTTCCAATGGTTTTGTAAATATGTCTACAAGTTGATCTTGGGACCTGCAAAATTCTAAACAAATTTCTTTGTTGTTCACTAACTCTCTTACGAAAAGATACATTCTGTCAATGTGTTTGGTTTTCTTGTGAAACACATGATTCTTTGACAAGGCAATGGATGAATTGTTGTCACATAAAATAGTTGTTGGTTCTTACTGGTTTTGTGAAAGATCTTTAACATTCTTCTCATCCAAATATCTTGACATGCAGCGCCTGTAGCTGTGACATACTCTGCTTCTGCTGAAGATTGAGTTACTATGGGTTGTTTCTTTGAAGCCCATGAAACAACACCTATACCAAAATGAAATGTGTACCGAGATGTGCTTTTCCTGTCATCTATGTTGCCTCCACTGTCATTGTAAGTATATCCAATGAGTTTAAATATTCTGAAGTTGAATACATTATTCCAAGCTCTTTTGTACCACTTACATACCTTAGAATTTTTTTACCTTCTTGCCAATGTGAGTCTTTTGGTGACTCCATGAATCTTGATATCAGACTTACTCGATACATAATGTCTGGTCTTGTTGTTGTTATATACATAAGGTTGCCAACAAGCCTTTTAAATAGCATAGGCTCTACAGTTGATCCATCGTCATCTTTACTCAATTTTAAACCTGTTATTACTGGTGTTGGGGCTGCCTTACAATTTGACATATTAAATCTTTTTAAAACTTTGTTTGCATACTTGGACCGTGATATGAAAATACCACTTTCAGATTGCTAGAATTCAATGCCTAGAAAGAACTTCATGAGCCCCAAATCAATCATTTCAAATTCACTTTCTATGACTGTTCTAATTTCTTTTATGCCAAAATTTCTAGTTAATATTAAATCATCCACATACAGGGAAACAATTAACATGTTACCTTTCTCATTCACTTTGGTGTACAACGTTGGCTCACTTTCACTTTTGTGAAATCCATTTTCAATGAGATAGGAATCAATGTGACTGTACCAAGCTCTTGGAGATTGATTTAAACCATAGAGCGCTTTCTTCAGTCTATATACTTTGTGTTCTTGCCTTGGAACATGATACCCTTGTGGTTGTTCCACATATACTTATTCATCCAAATAACCATTCAGAAATTCTGACTTAACATCAATTTGATAAACATGCCATTTTCTTTATGTGGCAATGGCCACAAGAATTCTGATTGTATCCATGCATGAAATTGGTGTGAACGTTTTATTGAAATCTATGCCAGGTTGTTGTGTGAACCCTCTTGCTACCATTCTTTCCTTGTGAATCTACACATTCCCATCAGCATCTTGTTTGGTCTTATAAATCCATTTGACGTTGAATACATCTTTATGTTTTAGTACATCAACCAGTTCCCATGTGTGTTTTTTCTCAATCCACTCTACTTCTTCATCCATGGCTTGTGCCCATACTTCTTCTTCAACAACTTCGTCGACTATTAGTGGATCATCTATTTGAGAAAATAATGCAAAGAGAGAGAAGGAATTTGGTGTACTGGATTCATATATCTCACGCAGACTTCTTGTCTTCACTGGATCCATTGATGTAGAACTTCTTGATGGAGTCTGTTGTCCTCTTGGTCACATGATTCTTTTACTGCGACATGAATTTGGTTGCGACCAACTCATGTGCGAACAAGTTTTCACTTCCGCGCAATAAATTTATATTTCCTAGTCTAAGTACTTAGGAATATGAATAATACTTTTTACTACGATAACCTAGGATTAACTACGACACAACTATATTGTGAATCACTCACAGTATCAGAAAATAATAAACAAGATTTGTGTCGAACCTTTGCCTGCAAAACTAGGAATTTGCGCGTAAAACTAGGAACTTTTACACAATGAAATATTCATGGATTCTTGATGAATTTCACTCACAGTAAATGTAAACAATATTCACTCAGGCAAATATGGAGAAGATTTGCGACTATCAAAAACATTCATTCAATCATAAACTTAAGGATTTATATTTCATATGACGGCATAACAAAACTTACAGCTGTAAATACAAACTTGGTAAAAACATAGAAGCTTGAGCTTCAAACTCTTCAGTGAGTTTTGCTTCTTCTTCTTCACCGTACTTCTCTTCTCTGTTGCTTGTCTGTCTCTCTTCTTTTTTATTTACAAATTCATCCTTCATATAGAAACTTTCTTCCTGACTAGCCCACTTAACATTTAAAGACTACAATTACTCTCTACCTAGAAACTTAGCTTCAGCAACTAAATTCTACTGTCTTATATACGAGAAATATGAACTCTTTATCTTGTCAAACTCTCTGGCACTTTCTGACCTGCTATAGACTCTGACAGAGTTGGCATATTGGATTATGGACCAGCGAGTAATTTCTATTTCCAACATTGAGCCTCCCATTCATAAATCTATAGTGTCCCAATAATTATAAGCTAAAGAATTATGACAAAAGGACATAAGGAATAAAAATATTTCACATATTTAGTTGGGGAACACGAATTCACTAACAAGAAGGTAACTCTTGTCAAAAAAGAGCCTTCACCAAGATAAAATAAGTTAAGTAAAACTTGACTTTATATATAGAGAGAGAGTGGATCCTTTCTTTTCTGTATCTTATAGTTTCTCCATGAGAACATCTTGTAAAAAATTATGAAATGCTTTGCTAAAATACAAGTACGATTCATAAATAAAATTGTTAAATTAAGTATGAATCTCTAACCCTTATGCTTAATATGAATGTTTTCTTGTTAAAACAAGAAAACATTTTCCACAAGAAACTAGCAAACTATAAGGCTTAAAACTTATAAAAGACATAAAATTTGATGTGGGGAAATTCTATGCAAGTATATCTCGAGTCCAAAACCATGAAATCTAAAACCATCAAACCTATAAATATACTAAATGAACGATTATAGAATAAGAGTGGATTACCTCTAGGGATCCTGCATTGAAGATGTGGAAATGAGTTGAATATGGAAAGCTCAATAATAAGAGAATGGTGTATTTAACCCAAACAATGAGAGCATGAATACAACACTGAACTGAGGGTGTAAAGTTAAGAATTCTTTTATACTTTTTTATCAATACATGGAAAACAAAATGGTGTGCATGATCATGGATGCTAAGTAATATACCCATTCATAAATAAACAATGGTGCAATAGTGGTAAGATAAATAATTGCACAAAGACATAATGAATAAAAAGATTAAAATATGTATGAAAGTATTAAATAAGTACAATGTTATGAAGGTAGTTATAATAGGTACATTACTGTTGTTAATACACATTGTAAAAACAAAGTTTTGTTTGGTAAAATTTGTGGTTAGTGGTTGTAAAATAAAATTTATAACTTAGCATTCAACATGGATGAATGGTCAAGATACATGATAAGTATATGGACACCAATTCAATCTAAAATGGTTTGGTTTTCTCATGATATCCTTAGAAAGCAGATGACATCATATCCTTAAAAAGAAAATGACAATATATATGCGCTTACATTAATAATGGTTAGATTCCTAAGGTTGGGTGATGTTCATATTCCTTCTTTATTAGATTTCTCTATTAATAACATTTCCAAGTTGAATTCCCATCCAAATATTCACACCATTATTTATCATGATGTCAATTTAATTATTGTGAAGTTCGTTATTTGGCCTATGATTTGTAGATTACAATCAGCAGAGGGAGGACTTTACATGCCACAACTGGTGGTCACAGTAAGGGGTGAGCAGATGACACGAGGAAGGCATAACGTGGTTGGATCCAAGCAAAGGTTCAACAATGTGGAAGACATGTATAAGTTAAATTAATTAACAGTCCTTAATTTTGGTAACTCCGCGGTTTTCGTGGAAGCTTGTAAGCAGAGTTGTGACTCAAAATAGTCTTAGGGGTGTCGGGGTTGAGTCAAAGCCTTCTTTTTGTAATAAACCCATGGTTTAAGTCCAGGGTTGAGGGTTCGGGGTGCCCATGGTTTAAGCCCGTGTTTTTGTAATAAGTGCACTATAAATAAGCACTCTTGTAAAGAAGTTAGTTTAGGCTTTTGATGTAAGATGAAGTAATGTGAAGCTAAGGCTTATTTTGTAAGGAAGGTTAAGTCCCAGCTGTGTGTGTGGACGACCTCTGCAGCTGTGTGCGCAGAGGGTTTTTGGGTGATTAAGAAGATCTACAGCTGTGTGCACAGAGATCTGCAGCTTAGTGTGCAACTTTGAGGAATTGAAGGGATTTACAGCTGAGTGCACAGATCAGAACTGTGGTTTTTGTAAAGAGTTGAATAAAACAAAGTTCTGTGGACGTAGCCCCTAAACTGGGGGTGAGCCATGTTATATCTTGTGTCGTGGATATTTTGTGTTGTTGTTACGTTCTTTTATGCATTGATAAATATATAACTGATAAGTAAGATCACTGCTAAAATACTAACTTCGCTGTGAATTTCCAGTAAAGGGTTAAGCAAGGCATTGTTTGTTTATCTAACCGCAAAGCTAAATAAGTGAATGTCAAAGATCTATATTTTATGATTATCAATTGTTAGAAGCTAAAGGTACAATAATATCCCTCTTCTGCTTGCAGAAACCCGATTCGGCGGCACCCCATAGCTGTTTCGGGTGAGACTGCAACCTATTCGTAGGTTGTTTCCGAAAGGGCCAACACTGTGGGTCTTTTGTTGGTGCGAAGGCAAAAGTATAGAACCCAGGTCTGCCCTATGCCCAACATAGGGAGAGGTGTTGTAACATTTGTTACTAACAAAATAATAAAAAAAATAAAAAAATTTAATTATCCGCCAAAAAAAATGTCGTCACAAAAACAACACAATATGGGGGATATGTAATGTTCCTACCTAAAAAAATAAAAAATAAATAAATTGAATTATCCGCAAAAAAAAAAAACTGGCCTTGGACATGGTTTTGCAAATGTTTTAAAATCATGTGCAATTCCTCCTAAAAACCCATAGTTTTATTATACATGGTTTAGGAGGGCCTTGCAAATGGTTTTAAAACCATGTGTAAGGCCTCCTAAACAACCCATGGTTTTATTATACATGATTTAGGAGGGCCTTGCAAATGGTTTTAAGACCATGCAAGGCCTCCTAAACAACACATGGTTTTAGGAGGTCTTTATGCATGGTTTTAAAAGCATGTATGGGGGAGATGTTGTAATGTTGGTTCCTAACAAAATAAAAAATAATAAAAAATATTAGATGTCAACCTTAAATAGAAATATCAATGGCTATATATAGGAAACACCAAAGTTGATAGCTCCTTGAGTGCAATACTTAAGAATAAGTTCTTAGTAAATATACCCCATTCAATATATAATAAATGGGTTTTCACAACTTTCTTCATAAATATGTCCTATTCAATTGGTTTATTAACTAAATTAAAACTAAAAACAATTAATTTCCCCAACTTCTTTACCTTTATTTTCTACTCAATAATAACCATCCAAATTCCATATAAAATTAATGAATCACACAACTTTCTTCACTACGATGTTCCATTCAATATGGATTTCCCACTTGATTCAAAGTGTAACAAATGAATTTTCACACTTTTATTATGGCTTTCCCACTTGATTCTATATGTAACGAATAATAAATGTATCTCAACCACTAGAAACAACTAGTAAATATTTGGTGCCAACATAATCATACCACAAATTTTATGTTAAATTTTAATGACTTAATTTTTATGTCCCTTTCCAATTTTATATTGGAGTAATCTATCTACCTGACGATTTGCACCGGGTCCCACCCAACGCCATTAAGTGATATCTTACTTTGTTACCATTCTGTTGCTAAATTATGCTTCTTCTCTCAGGTTTTCATGGCAGATCAATTTAATATAAAGACGCTTTTACTGAAGCAAGTATTTATTGTTATTGCTATGTCTAGTATCCAAAATGTTGCTTTATAAGCATGTATATAAATTTAACGTCTTCAAGGAAAAAGATTACAATAGATTACTTAGCTCTACACTTAATTCTACTCTAGCAGAGAAGAATTATCAACCTATTATTGTATACAGTTATGAATGTTCACTTGCACAATAGTTGTCAAGTTATAATTCTGATCTTCCAAGTTTCATCATGTCGCAAGTATTGTAGAAAAAATTACATTACCATATCACTTAATAATATTACTAAGTGATTTTACCTTTAACCCTAGATAGTCTTACTATCTTTTATTTACCAAGTCTAATATAAAAATTGGTTTGATTTATTAAGAAATTGGTTCTTTATGGAAACTAAAAAATCACTAACTTCCAAGAAGTCTCCCATCTATGACACTGTCTACTTTATGCAAATGTAAAAGTTATGCTCGTGTAAAAAATACTACCTAACTTTTATTTGCAGAAAGTTAAACCTAAATTATTAACCTTACCAACTTTGATTTTGCATAACACTAATGTAAACATAGCATTACTCCTTTAAAATAAGGTTTGTGTGAAGAATCATTAGGAGTACTATTGACTATAAGTCAAAGGCATAAATTTCAATATTGATCTCCACTTATATTCGTTTACCAATGATTGAACTTAGTGTTATTCAATGCAAATGATAATAATTTATAAATATGTTTTCACAATGGATCGATTGTAGTGTTATCGAAAGGCACATATTAAGAATTGACTTTATACCAAAATATAATGTTGGTTGTATATAATATATGATTATACCGAAGGGTTGATTTCAATGTTGTCCGACATAACAATGATATGATACCAAACCGTATCATTAGTGATAAAACAATATATGATTGGCAATAATATTGTTTCACCCGACAATGCAGGATGATTATATGGTTCGACCCACTGCTGACTAAAAATTTCAGTGGGCACATGGAGAAATCTCCACCGTGCAATGGACGATTTAAAAACTTGCAATGTAACCCTATCTTCTTCATTCTTCTTCAAGGGTTTGGCTCTGCACTGTCTGGTTTCTTCGTGGCCATGAGAGGCTCGCTTTTTCACGTTTTACAACACCATTTTGGGTGTAGTGAAGTGTTGCAACTCTTGTATAAGAGTTGAGTGATACACAGTTCGTAACTTGGTTTCTTTCTGCAAGCATTGTATCACTATGAGAGTGGTTTTACTCTGTCAATAATTTAGAGTTTTGGGCCATAGCGTTACCCTTTCCATAGCTTTTAACCTGCTCCATTGTCGGTGTAAGTCTGGAATGTGAACCCTGCTGCCTCTGTCATAGGTTAGCACGAGGGTCCCTTTCTTCAAGGTGATATTCAACGTGCTGTTCGGTTACCTCCTCAGCTCCATATTTCTTTACTTACAGGTAAAGGTTTTACCCTACTATTATTATAAAAATTCAAGTTACAGTTTTAGTACTAGAAAATACAGCATCTAACTAAGGCATTCGGTCTCGTTTACAGTTTACAGTTCTTCTTCAGGCTTGGAAGAAACCTCTCCAAACGATGGTTGAATTCATGGCCAAAATGGGTAAGCCCCAATTTAACATGGCATCTCCCTGCTTACAATGGTTAAAGGAAAAGGGTTACAGTTGGAAAGGAAGCACGGCTTCAGTTCCTCCATTGTTTAGATGCTTAGTTTCAGTTATTACTTAGTTTTTGTTGTTAAAACCCTTGCATGTTGCTTGGTAGCTCCGGCTTATAAGCTATGACTTGTATTTAGCTTTTCTTGACTTGTAAAAGGGATTACAGCCTTATGGCTTGGTAATATCATACTTTGGTTTTTGAAATAAAAGGGGTTTCTCCTATACTTATAGTTTTAAGTGAAACCTATTTCAATTACTCTCTTTATTATAATTCAACTTGTAATTGATATTACTGTTAAAATAGGTTTTTCTTCTTCACCGTGAGTGAAATAAATTTATTGTTTAAAGATATCTCTTGTAAGTAAATAATATTGTGGTGAAGACTGTAGATCAATCGTAAAGTAAAATTTATAAATTTTTACTTATGAGTTCAGGATAGAATAGCTATGGTTTACTGGAAGAGCACCCTTGTATAGATGTATTCTTAAATTAATTGTTAATTGAGCACTGGTTTCTGTTTGCTTCTATTTTGTTATTACAAGAGTATTGATGTTATTTAACCTGTTTATGAAGTATTAAAAATAAAAGAGTTTATAAATATATTATAAGTTTTTGAGATAAGACTGTAATCAGTCTAACGCATAATCTATAGTCTTTTAGTTTAATTTGTTTGCTCAGTTATTAATGTATATGTTTAGAACTTTTATAAACTAATTTATAAAAAGATAAATGAAATGCTAGGTTTTCGACCCTCATGTTTATCTTCCACATGTTATAAGCTTGTCTGGTAATATAATTATTTCATGAATAAGTAATTTCTTAGTTTTATTCTATTTATTGTTTACATTTACATTTGTATTTATTTACTATTCTGTAACTTAGAAATGATTCAGAGCTCTGTAAGGATTTAAACATTAGCTCTGTAACTCTGTTTACTTTTCATAAATAAAGAGTTTGTAAACATAACCCTATTTTGGTTTATATTAAGTAATAGTTTAAAATTTTAGTTAATAGATTTAAAAGATAAACTGTGTGATTAATACCTTGTTTATATACTTTTATTGTATCAATATACTTTTTACTATAACTGTAGTGTAGTTTTATTGTTTCTTTTCCAACATTTTTATTTAGTTATACTCAGTAAAACGGTAAACACAAATAAACCATAACATTGTTCTTTTCGTAATAATTTAAACATTGAAATAAATCACTCTACTATCTACAGATACAGAATCCTATCTATTATTTTCATTCTCTTATGAATTTATTTCATCTACTTAAAGCATTCTAACTGTGCTAGAGTACGACCTGGTTTCCGGTGTGGAAAAACACAGTTTAGAAATTTATTTTCAATCTAACACATTATCCTCTAAATCTATTTCATTTCTATAACAATCTAATAATAATACTAAATCTAACATTTCTCAAACTGTACTGTTAACATTCGTATAGCAGTTTAAACTAAGATTTATTTAACTAACATAGTAAAATAAAATAACATAGAACCTATTGAGGACAAACGACAATAGCTTTAGGAGGTCATTCCTCCCTACCAATCTCCTGGAGAGTACTCAAACAACGCTTCCTCAAGACCCCCAAGCCTATTCCTGGTCTTCTTGGCTGAGAACTGGTGGAGAATGCAAATAGTAGAACCCTCTGTCAACTGACTAGTTCAATACCTCAGTAAAATACTCTGCTCTCAGCAGTGTGATCTTCAGCTTAAAAGTTGCACTAGATCAATCAGCAGTTATCCCCTCAAACACTTTCCAAATTTCCCTTCCATTGAATTTCTCTGAAGTACATTCATTCAGCGTGAATGATCACTTCTCTAGAATGAGCAGCCTCAACTCTCTTCAATGGGAATTTTTATAAATATTGTCTAGGTCTTTTGGGTCAGTTTTCATTAATTGAGCCACCTGCTCTGATTCCACTTTCTTGGGGCATCATGACCACAAATGTAGGGAAGTTGCCACCTACAACAGTTGGAAGTGGTTTGAGGATGCTGCCACATGTCAGTTTACTCTCCACCTAGTCTCCTCCACCAATTTGACCTGTAAAGACTCTTTTAACAGCTCTCTTAAGCTGTTGTCTCCTCCTTCATTTATTTATAAATAAAATATTCAGAATTTACATTAAATATCCTTGACCCCTTTGGGTCATCAACTACAACTTAGCATAAAATTTAACATATTGTTCCTCAAATAATATAAAATTGTTTTTGCAAAATTGGGGTATGTGACATATTATCACCTAGATAGATGTGTGTGCCATTAGACTTTTCATAGTACTCATCATACCAAAATGCGCTCGTTCCCACCCAGCGCCACAAATGCTGCATGCCCAACACTCCATTGCGTTGTGTCCAAATGGCAGATGGCCACTCCATCGTTTATTTTCGCAATCTTTTCCTTCTGGTTGGAGCTCCGATTTGAGTTGGAGTTGCGCAGGAGCGCGGCCTCATACACCTTCACCTTGGGCATCGAATGGCAGTAATAAACAAGATATGGAAACATGCTTTGATGGCACGATACCGACCTTGTCACTCTCCCTCCATCTTTCCTCTTCACTTCCCCGACTTCAACGGGCTCTCCAGAACCTACCATGCTCGCTGTGGTCAGCACCTCCACCTTCGGCCCCACTATCCCCACTGCAAACTCTACCATCCCTTCCATCGATGTCATGCATTTCTTTATTTCTCCCTTCACTGCAGGGCGTTCACATTCTTTAAGGGTCTTCGCCATCATTCTCACCATGCTAGAGTTCTCCGGAATGCGAAACATTCACACCAACTCTGCTAAACTTTGGCTGGGGAGCTTGTTGGCTAGAGATCGAGGCAAGAATGATCTCCTGGGCATGTAATCTTTCAGATTAGGCAAAGGGAGACTCGAACCTTGGATCAGCAAATTCTCCCGGAAGAACTTCCCTGCCTCCACGCCCCCGCCCGCGCCCATCGCCATCGCGCTGGAATTGGAATTGGAATTAGTGTACGAAGTGAAGGTTATGCCTGTGCCGTTCTTGGCATACTCGTTGAATTGGGCATCCCTGCTGTAGCTGGTGAATTTCATCTGAGGACTGTTGGAACCCTTTCCATATTGCTTAAAATCTTCTTGGTCAGGTTGGAACGAACTAGCGTAATGGGTAAAAGTAACAAGAGGAGTATTTGCATCCTTCCCGTATGACTTGAAAACATCTTGCTGTACATTGGCGCTATCTGCATAGCTAGTGAAGGTTTGCAAGGCTCCATTTCCATTGCTCCCGCAGCTTTCAAACTCGTTTCTTGGAATGTTAGCGTCATCTCCGTATGAAGTAAATTGATCAAGGGGACCATTGTCGCCTTCACTGTAGCCTTTGAAGTTGTTGTTGCCAGCAGTGGAGCTTTGGGCATAGCTAGAGAAACTAGCCAAGATTCCGTTGGCGTCCTTCCCATAGGTGACAAAGTCGTTGTTTATGGCGTTGGAGTTGTCTGCGTAGCTCTTGAAGTTCTGATTCCCCGCATTACTATCAGTGCCATAGTTTTTAAAATGATGACCGAGAACATTGGTATCGGATCCATAGCTGGAGAAATCGCTATTGACTAAACTGGATGTGCTACCATAGGTTGTAAAGCCTTCATCTTCAACATTGGTCTGTGGGGCGTAATTTGCAAAGACTTGAGATCATGCCTTACCATCTCTCCCATATCTCTTGAAACCGTCCTGCACCACGTTGTCTCCATCTGAGTAATCCAAACAAGATTGGTTATCAATGTATATAATCTTAATACAAACACAAAACTATTCTTAGAAGAACTTGTAAAAATTGTTTAAAAATTTTCCATACTTAAGAACTTGTAATAGTATTGAAGGTAGTTATTAAGTAGGTTGGAATCCAACCATGATTGATCATGCAAGTTTGTATAATCATGGAAGTTGTAATAGTATTGAAGGCAGTTATTAAGTAGGTTTGAATCCAACCATGATTGATCATGCAAGTTTGTATAATCATGGCTCACTAAGATTTATTTTTTGTATCAATTGTTCAAAGTAAATTCAAATATCCTTGATTGGAGTCATCCCTCTTTTAAGTACTCTTGAAAATAGTTATTTGGTGTCATCTAAACCTATATTGTGGACTAGTGAAGAATAACATCTATATGGAACTAGAGTAATACAAAATCTCAAGCAATGCTACTTGATGCCACTATTAGTATACTAATACATTGTAGAAGTTTGTGGAATTATAGGCGACTCCTAGCTTAACGACTACCAATACACAGCGACTACTAGCTTTCCTTCTAGCATAAGCATTTCCTTCTAGCATAAGCACACATGCTTATACTAGAAGAAAAGCTAGCACTCATTAGCTTTCCAGAAGAAAAACCCTGGGCATGGTGATTGGTGGTTGCTAGGTTATACTTTGGTCTTGTGCCATGTGCTCTATTTTGAAATAAGCACATGGCACAAAATCAAGGAAAGCTAGTGACTCCTAGCTTTCGTTCTAGCCTAAGCATTTCCTTGTAGCATAAGCACACATATTTATGCTAGAATGAAAGCTAGTAGTTGCTAGCTTTCTAATAGAAAAACCCTAGGCATGGTGATTGGTGGTTGCTAGCTTATACCTTGAGCTTATGCCATGTGCTCTATTTTGAAAGAAATACATGGCACAAGATCAAAAAAAGCTAGCAACTGCTAGCTTTCTTTCTAACATAAGCATTTTCTTCTAGCTTAAGCACACATGCTTATGCTAGAAGGAAAGTTATCCGTCGCTAGCTTTCCAATAGAAAAACCCTAGCCATGGTGACTGGTGGTTGCTAACTTATACCGTAATCTTATGCCATGTCCTCTATTTTGAAATAAGCACATGGCACAAGATCAAGGAAAGCTAGTGACTGCTCGCTCTCCTTCTAACATAAGCATTTCCTTCTAGCATAAGCACACATGCTTATGCTAGAAGGAAAGCTAGTGGTCACTAGCTTTCCAATAGAAAAACCTTGGGCATGGTGATTGGTGGTTGCTAGCTTATACCTAGAGCTTGTGTCATGTACTCTATTTTGAAATAAGCACGTGGCACAAGATCAAGGAAATCTAGCGATTGCTATCTTTCCTTCTAGAATAAGCATTTCCTTCTAGCATAAGCACACATGCTTATGTTATTGGAAAGCTAGCAATCGCTAGCTTTCCAATAAAAAAATCCTAGGCATGGTGATTGGTGGTTGATAGGTTATACGTTGATCTTGTGCCATGTGCTCTATTTTGAAAGAAGAACACGGAACAAGATCAAGGAAAGCTAGCATAAGCATTTCCTTCTGGCATAACCACACATTCTTATGCTAGAAGGAAAGTTATCAGTCGCTAGCTTTCCAATAGAAAAACCCTAGCCATGGTGATTGGTGGTTGCTAGCTTATACCTTGATCTTGTGCCATGCGCTCTATTTTGAAATAAGCACATGGCACAAGATCAAGGAAAGCTAGCAACTGCTAGCTTTCTTTCTAACATAAGCATTTCCTTCTAGCATACGCACACATGCTTATGCTAGAAGAAAAGCTAGCAGTCGCTAGCTTTCCAATAGAAAAACCCTGGGCATGGTGATTGGTGATTGCTAGCTTATACCTTGAGCTTGTGTCATGTACTCTATTTTAAAAAAAGCACATGGCACAAGATCAAGGAAAGCTAGCGACTGACAACTTTCCTTCTAGCATAAGAGCACATGCTTATCCTACAAGGAAAGCTAGCAGCCGCTAGCTTTCCAATAGAAAAAAACTCTTGCATGATGATTGGTGGTTGCTAGCTTATACCTTGATCTTGTGTCATGTGCTTATTAAGCAACAACTGTTAGATTTCCTTCTAGCATAAGCACACATTCTTATGCTAGAAGAGAAGCTAGCAGTCGCTAGTTTTCCAGTAGAAAAAACTTGGGCATGGTGAATGGTGGTTGTTGTCTTATACCTTGAGCTTGTGCCATGTGCTTTATTTTGAAATAAGCACATGGCATCAAATGAAGGAAAAGCTAGCGACTGCTAGCTTTTCTTTTGACATAAGCATTTCCTTCTAGGATAATAACACATACTTATGCTAGAAGGAAAGCTAGCAGTTGCTAGCTTTCCAATAGAAAATTCCTGTCCATGGTGATTGGTGGTTGCTAGCTTATACCTTGAGCTTGTGCCATGTGCTCTATTTTGAAATAAAAACATGGCAAAAGATCAAGGAAAGCTAGCGACTGCTAGCTTTCCTTGTAGCATAAGCATTTCCCTCTAGCATAAACACACATGCTTATGCTTGAAGAAAGCTAATAGTCCTTAGCTTTCCAATACAAAAACCCTGTCCATGGTGATTGGTGGTTGCTAGCTTATACTTTGAGCTTGTGCCATGTACTCTATTTTGAACGAATGCTACCTTTCCTTCTACCATAAGCATTTCCTTCTAGTATGACACACATGCTTATGTTAGAAGTAAAACTAGCAGTCGATAGCTTTCCAATAGAAAAACACTGGGCATGGTGATTGGTGGTTGCTAGCTTATACCTTGAATTTGTGCCATGTACTCTATTTTGAAATAACCACATTGCAAAAGATCAAGGAAAGCCAGCGACTGCTAGCTTTCCTTCTAGCATAAGAATTTCCTTCTAGCTTAAGCACACATGCTTATGCTAAAAGGAAACCTAGCAGTTGCTAGCTTTCCAATAGAAAACCCTGGGCATGGTGATTGGTGGTTGCTAGCTTATACATTGATCTTATGCCATGTGCTCTATTTGGAAATAACTGCATGGCACAAGATCAAGGAAAGCTAGGGACTGCTATTTTTCCTTCTAGCATAAACACACATGCTTATACAAGAAAGAAAGCTAACAGCCGCTAGCTTTCTAATAGAAAAACACTGTCCATGGTGATTGGTGGTTGCTAACTTATACCTTGAGCTTGTGCCATTTGCTCTATTTTGAAATAAACACATGGCAAAAGATCAAAGAAAGCTAGCGACTGCTAGCTTCCCTTCTAGCATAAGAACACATGCTTATCCTACCAGGAAAACTAGCAGTTGCTAGCTTTCCAATAAAAAAACTCTGGCATGGTGATTGGTGGTTGCTAGCTTATACCTTGATCTTGTGCCATGTGCTCTATTTTGAAATAAACACATGGCACAAGATCAAGGAAAAACAGCAGCTGTTAGCTTTCCTTCTAGCATAAGCACACATTCTTATGCTAGAAGGAAAGCTAGCAATCGCTAGCTTTCCAATAGAAAAATCATGTCCATGGTGACTGGTGGTTGCTAGCTTATACTTTGAGCTTGTGCCATGTGCTATATTTTGAAATAAGAACATGGCAAACTGTTAGCTTTCCTTGTAGCATAAGCATTTCCTTCTAGCATAAACACACATGCTTATGCTAAAAGGAAAGCTGACAGTCGCTAGCTTTCCAATACAAAAACTCTGTCCATGGTGATTGGTGGTTGCTAGCTTATACCTTGAGCTTGTGCCATGTGCTCTATTTTGAAATAAGAACATGGTAAAAGATCAAGGAAAGCTAGCGACTGTAACATAAGCATTTCCTTTTAGCATAAACACACATGCTTATGCGAGAAAAAAAGCTAACAGTCGCTAGCTTTCCAATACAAAAACCATGTCCATGGTGATTGGTGGTTGCTAGCTTATACCTTAAGCTTGTGCGATGTACTATATTTTGAACGAATGCTACATTTCCTTCTAGCATAAGCATTTCTTCTAGCATGACACACATGCTTATGTTAGAAGGAAAGTTAGCAGTCGCTAGCTTTCCAAGATGTAATTCCTATAATGACATTAAAGGGGTTAAATTTGACAAACACCCCTATCCAAGATGTAATTCCTATAATGACATTTGATAAACATGTCATATTTATTTTTGCCAACATGTAATTCCTATAATGACGTTAAAGAGAGACAGTACAAAGCAGCGGCCTATCCATTAAATAATGATAGTTGTTCTGAGTCGTCATTGTTATGTATGGATATTGATCAGTGTATTGTTTTGATGATCCATTTAGATGAAGTTGTAAAGACAATAGTTTGATATATGGGCCACGGAACTTGTGAGAAGTGCCCTGGTAAAACAAGACTATTTAACTTGAGACTGGACTTTGAAGGTAGATGGCACGCTTGTCTGACTCCGGTAAGTATTGTTCCCTTCAAACTTGAAAATTTGTTATAATTACTTTCTTTCGAGTGTTGAACATATATATGCAAATGAATAAAACTCATCCGTTATATATTCACACAAACTATTGGTTGTCCTATGATCTATCAATGGGAGCGTCGAGTACCATGATCAGTCTTAATGGTCCCATTTCTAAGATTTGAAAATCTATTATACAACAATATTTAATCTACCAAGAGCTTGAAATTCAATTCATGCTCTATGCCAGGCATTGCCAAGCATTATTAGTGCACAGTTCCTATGCTGACTAGTCTTCGACCTATGGCCTAACTTTATTATTATCAATCTTTTTATTACAAGGCGATAATCACTAGTTGAAATCATTGTATAGGGAGTACTCAAATCCTTTCCTTTCTGTCGGCGTACTCTGTCCAGAACTAAAATATGTTATTTTTGCTTTGATCTAAAAACTTTCTTCCACAGGGCTGATTGATTTCTTATGCAGATTGAATATTTGTTGAACATATATATAGAATATTCAATTTTCTCGAGCACACTAGGAAATAAAAAGATTTAGAGCATCTTCTTTAGGTTTGGAGATTGCTGTCAAAATAATAATGCAATGATCAAACTAACTTGCAAAATCAGATCGTTATAAGCCCAAAATTTAACTTGTAAGACCAAGACTATATTTGTGAATGGTTGCTATGGATGTTTCCTTTTTCCTGCATGTTGAGAATATCATTACCAGGCTTTACGAGTTTGTATTGTTGTTGGCACTCAGACCCCACATTATTCCATTCAATTCAACGCAGTGACTACATTTATTTTCAAAGTAAATAATTAGTAGACATATTTTCTTTCATTTGTATTGCCAATCTGCTAGAAGACCGACCACTGCTCACTGATTCCTGGGTGCATTCCTGGTCGAAAAACTAAAGAGATTGAGCTGTATTGGAAGATGAGAAACCTAAGTACTGTACTTCCTTGAAGCCTGTACCAAGTCGCTTAAGTAGTCCTAGTCCCCTTGTTGTTACAACTATGTTTGAAATGCATGCAGGCAAGCATTCTTTGACATTGGTGTTCGTGGAAACAAAAAAGGGATCTGATTCATTGGAATACTGGTTGTGTTCCAATAGGTTTCCACTGTTCCAGCAACTAGTATTCATGGAGACAGAAGCCAAAGGAGCGTGAGAAAACATTGAGGTCTTTCAAGATTGGGCTCACTCCTATTCTTGTTGCTACAGATGTTGCTGCTCGTGGTCTTGATTTTCCACAAGTTGCTCATGTTCTTAGTTTTGATTTGCCAAATGACATTGATGATTATGTGCATCGCATAGGGCATACAGGTCGTGATTTGTTTATTTCCTTCCTCCATGAAGGTAATTTTAATATAGCTAAGTCTCTTGCTGAGCTTACGCAAGAATCAAACCAAGAGGTACCTTCATGGTTTTCAGCTTATGCTTCAAGACGTGGAATTACAGAGCTGAATGGCTGGGAAGAGAGAGCTGGAATAGTAGAACAGAGTTTACAGAGAGGCAGAGTTTACAGAATGGAACAGCACAGATGAAACAGAGCAGAACAAAATGGAACAAGACGGGACGAAACAGAGCACACAGCTCTTCAATTTAATTCTCATTAGCATAATCAAAATGAATATAATACAATCATACATAAGAGATGTCTCGTTAAGCGAGAGACTCAACAATTACACCTGTCATATGTTAGTGATGCAACTTCATGCATTCAATGCCGATAATTTAGAAGACCAGAGAGAAATATACAGCGCTCTTACTAAAGAATCACAAAATATCATAGGCATGGGAGATCATATTTGTCTCCTTACGAATCTAATATTGTAGAAAGATGGATGTCAAGTCATTTCCCTTGTGGGTATGGGGGGGCTCGGTAAAACCCTTCTGGCTCAAAATCTATTCAAAAGCGAAAGGGTCCAACATGGTTTTGACTACTTGGTATGGCTGGCTTTATCACACAACTTTGTAGTTGAACAAGTGTTGCTGGAGATGTGCAGCCAAATCAAACTTCGAGTGAATGAAAATCAAGATCAGGCAGAGGATGTTATAAAAAAAATTCATCAACATTTAAAAGACCGCCATTGTTTAATTGTTTCAGATGACGTGTGGCACAAGGATGTTTTGGAGAAAATTGGTTTGACATTGGAAAAGGAATCTAAAATGAAGATCCTGCTCACGACACGTAATAGAAAAGTTGCAAAAGCTATGCCACCTCCTTATGACATCCAAACCCTAGAGTCTTTATCCTCGGAAGACAGCATGAAGTTGTTTTGCATTCATGCTTTCCCTAAACAGTGTGCAGACAAGAGTCCTCCAAATGAACTGAGCAGCTTAGCCCTCAGAATTGTAGAAAAATGTGTCGGATTACCCCTGGCTATTAAAACAATAGCAGCTTCTATGGCAAAAGTAAGGAGGCTTCCAAATGACTGGGAAAGGACCTTGAATCGTCTACTTGTAGTAGATGCGATGAGCGAGAGCGTTATGGTGTCCCTCAGGTTAAGTTATCAAATTTTGCCCAATCATCTTAAGCTTTATTTTGTTTACTTCTCAGTCTTTCCTAAAAATACTCAAATAAAGTTTGACTATTTACTGCATGCTTAGACATCTGAGGGGTTTACTCCAGAAAGAAGAGAAGAATCATTCGATGTAGCACGCTCATACATCGACGAACTTATTGATCGATGCCTCCTTGAGGTTTCAAAGGTTAGTGGGGATGGGCGAGTGAAATATTGCAAAATGCATGATTTATTGCACGATTTAGCCATTTCCAAATCCCACAAGCAAGCCAAATGTCTGTTAATGCCAGGAAAGGAATTTTGAATGAATTGCCACTAAGTGAGTGTGTGGACCTCCGTAGGATTTCATTGATGCACACCTGGAAAGCAGATAAAGACCTGCTCTTGTAGGGCCTAGCTCTCATAATCTTATCCCAAGAAATGATCTCTCTCTATCCTCTATTAGTGCAATGAACAATAGCACTGGGAACATAAGCGAAGTTGTGCCATCTAACAATAGAAGACCTAATCTTCCAATTCTTGGTAATATGAATACTGGTCTTAGACAGGGTATGAATTAGATTATAAAGAAAGACTAGCAAAATCATAATTAAGCATGAAACTGCAGCCTCAATAACCATGAAACTGCATGGATGAAAATAAATTGAATGTAATAGGACCTGCCTATTCAAGAAATTTCCACCCTAGAAAAGAAAATTGGACACGACTGCCATCTTTGATGGCAACAGCCTCAATAATCATAAAACTGCAATGATGTCACGGGGTTGAGGGTTCGATGATTCTAGATGGTTTCACCCAAAACATTGGCAATAAAACAAGACATTCTATAGAAAATCATACCTCAAAGATGCAAAGCTTTTGTGAATGGAAAGGGAAGATATCGCTGGAATTTTAGCAAAAAGAAGCATCAATAATTAATATTTAGGGTGATTTAACAACTTAACAAAATAAGCCCTTTGCTGCCGCTGTGTTCAGCATCAACACCAGCATTAATAATTATATTTCTAACTTATATTCTGTGTATAGAATTTTATTAGGTAGAAAATGGGTAGTTTCATACAAAGTAAATTAGATTAAATTTTGCCTTCAATCAAAATCTGGGGTTTTGTTAGTAGTGCAAATGAAATTGTTTATGTTACAGTATATAGTCAATTGTAGTTACAGGGACATTGAGATGTATAATATTGAAGTCCAACATATTAAATTTGTGAGTACCAACCCCCTAACTTGCCACATGCAACATTATGACATGAGAAAGGAAAGAGAGAAAGCATGCAATGGTCATGGAAGGTAAAGAACAAATAAGGACAGTTGTCTGTGCTTCACAGTAATTGACTGAAGTGACTTTCTTAATACACAATAAAATACTGGCATGTTAAACATAGATTGTATCAATACAAGCCGCTTCACAGAAACAGAGATCTAGGAAATAATCCACATAAGAAAACTAGATTAAGGAAAAAAATACAAGTCAAATTTGCCAAAGAGAACAAACACAGGCTCAATCAGTCCCCAAAAAAAGCATAACAGACTACTATGACTGCAAGCCATGTAAGTTGAAACCTATTTTTTCAAAATGTATTAGTATATGCTCATCAATAACCATAAAGAAAAAGCACAATTAAGAGACCTAGCTTAGAATGTTATATTGTATCTCAGGAGGGCTTTGTAAAAACACACTTACTTGTCTAAATATAATGTTCATAAGTTCATCTCCAGAATTGCAATTTTCAGAGAGAAAGCCATTCTCCATCTTTACATGATCTATTGGATAATCTTCCCTCAACTTCATTTGACTGTCTGCAGTGGATTGCTCACTTTCACACCGTCCACCAAACCCTGGAACAACTGAGTTCACTGGTGGTTTGAAATCCAAATTCATCTTTTGATCACAAAATCCAATGTTCTGCCCCTGAGATTGAGCAGTATATGTTCCCACCATTTTCTGATTAAGAGATGCCCGGCTCAACTGAGTATTTAATAGAGGATTTGAAATGGTTCCAAAATCTTGATTATGATTTTGCCAATCTTTCTTTATAATCTGATTCATACCCTGTCTAAGACCAGTATTCATATTACCAAGAATTGGAAGATTAGGTCTTCTATTGTCAGATGGCACAACTTCGCTTATGTTCCCAGTGCTATTGTTCATTGCACTAATAGAGGACAGAGAGAGATCATTTCTTGGGATAAGATTATGAGAGCTAGGCCCTACAAGAGAATTAACTGGAGGAACAGAAATGTCCATTGACATACAATCAACATTTGAGGCACTTAAAAGGCTTTCCCTTACATTCTGCACACCAGAACCTGTACTACTTAGAGGGCCACCCACTGAACGTGCATTTGTTGGTAAAACTGACACTGCGGCACCATTACCCCAGTTTCCACTATTTCCATTTGTATTAGGTAGTTGAGAAGACATTACCATGTTAATATCACTTGCCCCCGATCTTTGACTAACCCCTTCCATGCTTCTGCTGCTGTTGTTGCATCAATTGCAACACCAAAGCATTATTTGTTGAATGCACTAAGATGTTGCCACTGCTGCCTCCACCCAGGCCAACAGTGGAACTATTTGTAGCTGTCAACTGCCGCTGCATCGTGCAAAATCCTGTAGGATCATCCACAGGAGCACCTATATCTCCAAGTCTAGCAATTTGTTGTTTTTGCTGTAACTGATCTAGTTCAAGTCCAGTTGATAAACAAGGAAATGCATTCATTGGATTGTTAAAAGGTGCAATTCCTTGTGCTCTTCCAATGCTGTTATTACAGCCTAGGCTTGGAAGAGAGGCAAATTGGAGCATTCCAGAGGAATTTAGACCTGGTAAACCCTAGCCTACTGAACGATTTAATCTACCCAGAACTCCTGCTTGCAATGATTCAAGAGCACGAGCAGACAAGTGACCAGATTGAGCAAGAACTTGCAAATCACCAATTCCATCTACTTGGCAAAGAGAACCAAACGAAGATTCCCTGCCTCCTCCAAATGCATTGCCCATGCTACCCTGTTGACTCGCCACACCACTGAGCCTTTTCAAGTGCAGTCTATACTTCTACAGATTATTCAAAAAAGAAAAAGCACACCATCAAAAAAGGCTTTAATTTTAATCAATTCAGACAAATATGTAAGTCAAAAAGTATGACTGCTCTGTTTAATCAAAACTATACACATATTTAGATTACAAATCAATTAGACCTGCAGAAACAATAGAATCGTAAAAAGACAAATAATACAACATATCTAGAAATTAGCATCCAAAATCTAAGCACGAAAGGTGATTCAGTTTTAGGTATGTAAAAATATGGTAGAAACTCAACTATACCTGCAGATGGCTTGCAACATTATCTCGTGTCAATCCTTGAACATTCATATTAAGCTCCAATATTCACTTTGGAACAGCTTCTACACCATGAAGAAATCATATCAACATCGAAATCTAATGACCAGTGAAAGAATCCTATTATCCAGAGACAATCATGCAAAATCAACATCTAAAGAATAACGATTTATTGTAAATGCAATGATAGTTTACATCGAACTATGTTGTGAACAGAAATTACTTCCAGAGAAAAGGAGTAGCACGGAAATATATGTAAAGACATATGATCTTACTGTATAATCTCCTACTGCACATATGGCATGACAAAGTAACTTGCTATATCAATGTCTGACATGGAAAATATAATTTACATAGTTAAATTCCAAATAGGAAGGTTTCTTACTGTATATTCCCAATATATTAAAACCATTGACAAATTGTTGATGCAGGTGCACCAAACAAATGGCTATACTTGTAAATGTAATGATAGGTTTAGATAGAACTTGTTCTGTTAAAATGAATACAAATCGCTTCGAGGAAAAAGGAGCAACAAAAAAATACACGTAAAGACTTATGAGTTATAACTTATGACCTTACTGTATAATCTCCTACTGCACAATTGACATGACAAATAACCCACTACATCAATGGTCAGACATTGAAAAAAGAATTTACATAGTTAAATTCCACATAGGAAGGTTTCTTACTGTCTATTCCCAATGTATTAACAGCTTTGACAAATTGTTGATGTAACTCCAGTGACCAAACAACTCTTGGCTTTTTTGATGTTGAAGGATCTTCAATATCATGTTCATCCTCATTAGATTAACAAGTAAATATAATAGAATGTCTGAAAAATAAGCACCGGCAAAATAAAAAATAAAATTAGTTGAGCATTTAAGGCTTTGCTCTACGATTTGGGTAAATCCCAAAAACCAGTGGTAAGAGACATCTCAACTCTTATGATTTGGAGCAACTATAAACTAGAGAGAATAGAACTTCATATTAACTGAGTTCAAAATCAAGTAGCATGGGACTTCTAAGTCATCTAGCACTTACAACAGCATAGAGTTGAGAAGCAAAAAACTGTGACAAGCTGATTTACTAACCAAACTTACATGTCTGATTCATTAAAATGAGATCAATGCACGCCTATATTTCGAAACCCTTGTTTTGATAAGCTCTAACTTTTGAAAACGAATTCCTACACTTGTTAAAAAACTATATTTTCTTCCATTGCACAGATATTGATTTCGCTTGTTAAAACCATGTTTTCTTCCATCGTGCAGCTATTTGTTTCCCTCGTTAAACACTGAACTTTCCTCCATCAAAGCTATTAGTTGGGGTTTCCATTTTAATAAAGCATATCAGCTTTGTTGTCTTCTTGGGTATTTTGATGTTCAACCGCCGCAATTTCAGATCCACAGGCATCATCCATAAACATAACACCCTTTCAGGCAAACACCTTGATACATCCACTACTAAGTTTCCACCACACCGACCTCTTTAAGAAACCAATGGGTTAACATTTAACTAAACCAGAATCAGCAGGCTAGAGAAAAAGCTAAAACAAAGGAAGAACTCGCCACCACTCATACCACCAACTGACCTCACTTACCCAGATCTCAACAGCAATACAGACATTTGCAGAACAATTAAGTACAAAACACCACAAACACTTACTCCATATCATTACTTTATAAGGTGCAAAAGACCAGCATCTCTGCGCTATTCTTCTTTTAGCAAAATTACCTGAAAAAAGCCAAAATTCAAGCCCAAAAAGAGTAGAACATACCGTTATACTGGCAGCGACGAAGCAAATTCTCCAGCAGCAGAAGGCAAATCGGATCATCATCCACAACCAGGACACGCATACCGATAGGAAAATCATCATTAGCCTCCTCATCGTTCATCACTTTGACCCTATCATTACTTTTAAGGTCCTTCATGTTCAAATCTACGGGCACAACACTGGTATTAGTATGAGGGGACTGTTGCATTGTAACAACAGCAAGCCCGCCTTCAGATCGGCCCATTTCCTGACACCCCTCACTTTAAAATCAGATTCCCCGCAGACCCACTTCAGAAACCCCGCCACTCTCACCGTAAAATGGCATGACTTTCTACAAAATGTGAAACTCGTTTTGACACCAAAGGCACCCACATCATCCACAGAACTGTGACCACACAGTTGGCAGCAATGGCAAGACCTGCAACATGCTAGCTTCACTATTAGATTCAGATTTGAAATTCCCCTCGCGCGGGTTGAATTCAAATTTCAAATTGATGTGGATGGTCGGCGGGTTAGATTCAGATTTGAAATTCCCCCTCTCTCGGGTTGAATTCAAATTTCAAATTTATGTGGGATGGTGGCATTGGGCGAGCCATATTCAGCATGTGTGGGTGGGAGTACCAAGATGCATGGCCATCTCCATGACTTGACCACTCTGACATCTCCGCAGACTTCCGCAGACTTGCCCTCCCTTATTCAATGCTGTGCCCGTATCTGGTCTTCCTGGCTGGACAAATGAAATGCAATGAAGACCACACATAGCCTCCGCACATGAATAAAAGAAGAGCGGACCTGTAGCGCGCCTGGGATGACATCACACAGACTAAAACTCCAGTTTTGCGCACAAGCTTATTTAAAAAATCGGAGGCTTGTCAGTGAACTACACGGTTTTCATTTTATAAAATTTAAATTTTAAATATGTGGAAGATTTTTATTGGATATTAGTATTTATTTCAGTATTTGTCAGAACTTTTTCAGAAAAGGTGTCAGAAGACCTCGGCCTAGCTATGCTGCGCTTTGTTTTGAAGCAATGCCTTCATGATTACCGTGATGCGCGCTCCTAGCCCGCTCCAAGCGCGCTCTTCACCACCATGTGCGGAGGCTAACAGAGAGGTGACCCATTACGCTATATATTATTTGCATGTGAGTACCTTTTTTATCATATTGGAATTCATAGACAGACATGCATGCATGCATGCAGTAGTGCCTGCAGGCTGCCATTATCATCCTTTCGCTGCAAGGTAGCTTCCATCAGCGATCAATAATATATGTACGTTAAGTCTAGGACGGGACACTATCAAATTTAATTGTTGCTACTGTACCGTCAATTGCCTACACGTACAATAATGGCGGTGGATTCCTGCAAAACTTATGGTCATGAAATGAAAGAAAGGCATTACAAAGAACCAGAGCAGTGAATTGTAAGCGTCGTATCCGTCCAAAATGATTTGGGTTCCCCTTTTATTTTAAGGTCAAATACCTTCTCCTTGGATTTGATTTTCAATTGTAAGGATTATTACATAAAGTTGATGGGCATTTGTCTCTGTTAATAATTTTTATGATCCTGACTGAAATTTTCAGTGGGCGATTGCGTGCACTAATCAATTTTATGTGCCCTACAATAATTTTTAGTGGGCCAGTAATGCCTGATAACAACCATTCTCTGTGATCATGTTTGGAAAGTTTATGTAAGGTTGCAATCTTTAAGTTGAATGTTGTCACTCAGCAAATGGTTTTTGTTTCTTTTCAAAGTTGGATTGCTTTAAAAAACAAATTGGTGATGGTACTGTGCTACAGTTTTAATCATATGAAAATACTGGGATTATATTTCAGTTTTAATTATTTGATTTCTATTTCTATTTTTTAAAAAGTATCAAAAATTATTTCTAATAAAAATATAATTAAAATTTTAAGATAATTTTTTAAGATAAAAAATAAAAAAATACATTTTCATTATAAATACAAATACAATGTAAAATAAGAGATGATCTAAGATTAAATTTTTCTAAATTTTGTTGTACCATCATTAATGATTTTTTAACAGTTATATAAAGTTTTTTCTAAATTTTGTTGTACCATCATTAATGATTTTTTTACAGTTATATAAAGTTTTTTCTAAATTTTGTTGTACCATCATTAATGATTTTTTTACAGTTATATAAAGTTATGTAATGAGATTTTGTATTTTGATCATGTGTTGTAGGGTTAAGGGGTATAATGCAAGTGAGATTTTTAAGTCTTTAATTAATATCTATCTATACTACTTTTTAAAATGTGAAAATTTAATTTGAAGATCTAAAAAATCAACATGGTTGGCATCATTTGTTTTCACATTAGATTTTAGATGTTTGAAACTTTCTTTTCATTTGACCTTACTAACATGTGACACACAATATATATGACATGTCTCTTCCACATTGCAAGTTTCTCACTTCCCTCAATGCATTTATCTATATTTGAGGATTTGTGTTGATTGTCAAGTTAAATATCACCATAACCATAGGAATAATGGAAGTCATTGTTCACAAAACCATGTTCATTTTTATGTTAATGTTGATTTTTGGTGCAAATTAAGAGAAATGTGCAACATCCATCAAAGTTAAGGTATTGCATTGATTAAATTGGTGAGATTTTATCACAATGAATGGATGAAGTTTGAGTTTTAGACATCGTAATTTGGTTCTACTTAATTATGCTCACTAGTATCGCGTTCCCTTCCTTCCTTTGCATGCCCTCTTCCTTCATCTATCTGCCTTGTAAATGTATGTATGTGTGAATAATAATAATAAATAAAAAAAGATGATACCTCTATCTTGTGGCTTCTTGGCATTGTTGTTAACCATTAGCAAGATTTATGTTTTTTACATCTCACTTTGGTTACATAAAGATTCCAGTACATGTATTGTTAAAAGTTCCAACATATCGTGATCATTATATCGATAGGGGAATCCATAAAGATAATGGTTCACTTAGTTTAACATAATCGTTGATTAGTT
>LPNX010537167.1:0-31402 GCA_001517045.1 Pseudotsuga menziesii
ATTAAATTGATATTATTATTTTTTCAATGCTTTTGTTGGTTTTCTAATATGGTTCCCAACTAGATCTATATGTATATTAGTTATACTTTTTAATATTTTTTTGAACATTTATTCCTAACTGTTAATTGAGAACTCTACTCATGAGTGTATTTAATCCATAGGGAAAGACATGAAAGAGATGTGTTCCCATGATGATTAAATGAAAGCAAAGTTGATTTGAAGCACTTTTGAATAATTTGTGATCGTTGGTTGTACCTATGATCAAGTTCACAAACACAAAATATTAAGGTGAAATTCGTTATTTGAGGTTGAATCTCAATATAGTCAAACTCAACAATATCAAGAGGACTACATAATGCCTTGCTACACAGTGCTACTTTGAATCCAGGTTTCTTCTATTAAATTTATTCATATTGATTTGGTGTCCATTCTCCATCTATTGTAATACTAAATTTAGAGTTTTCTTTTAATTTGTTTTTAATATGATTAAATTTGTTGTTTGAACATGATATTCAAAGCGCACACATTATGAATTAGCAACTTAAGTTGAGGTGCAACAAGTGGAAGAAAGGCCTAAATATTTCTTAAGCAGTGAATATTAATGACATGCCTTCAATTGGTATTATGCAAGCAATATATGATTTTACATTCACCAATAACAAATCAAGTAATTTAGTTCAACAATATGGAATGATTTTGATCTATTATCACTCATTAATCTATGCAAAAATACGATTCTCATCCAATTTTTAATTTTCCTCAAATATTCTTGAATTTTTATTATTCTATCCACAAGAGGGTGATTTGTAATAGCATGAGGAATATGTTCCCATTCATTAAGGCATGGATTTCAAAGTCAACAAGATATCTAAACCTTCAAGAGTAAAATCATCTACATAAAGGATCATTTACTTGACAAATTTCTTGATGATATTTGTTTTAAATAAGTTTGTATGAAACTTTTAGGATTTTGACCTTCCAATTTTAGTTGTTGTACATTGATGAGAATAAATTCAAACAAGCAATTAATTTTTGTAATAAATATTAGGAAAACCAAATCTTGTGATACTTCTTGATACAAATAGAGAACTATTGTCAACACATTCTTTCAATATTATTTAAAAACAATTGGTCCCTGGAATTTGAGTACCTCAACTATTTGTTGATCTCTCCTAAAAAAAGATTGCATTATCAAATGTTAGCATGTTAACATGTCAATTAGAGTTGATCCTCTAAAAGTTGGAGAAACTCCAATTGAGATGATTAATCATGCACTCATGGATCCAAAATGGGTCAGTGTATGTATCTTGGTTGAGCCACATAATTATAAATGAATAATGGTGCATACAACTAACTTGAAACCAACATAATTATAGTTTTTTTACCTTAACATATCATACAGATTTTCTCATAACATAATTTTATTATTATTATAAAACTAGGAAAATAGCTTCATTTATAAAAACAGAACAAAGCTCCAAGCTCTGTACTCTAAGAAACTCAACAAACCATATGATTCATGGTATCTTCTGAGATGGATATAAATAACCTACAAACAAATATACGAATATCATAAGCTACATATGAACAAAACAATGCGATGCAATTAAGATTTGCTTATAAACTTTGTTTAATTGTTAAGTCATCACCTTTTGCAGTGCCCCATTTTTGTGATAGACTATAAACTTTGACTATAGATTATAGATTTGATCATGAATATTCTTTGCAGGCATTTAGTTTTGAATGACCTAGTTATGTGTGGCTTAGGCTTAGACTATGTGATGCTTTATTTTTGGAATATTTGGTTTTGGATGATCAAGACCAGTACATGTTTTTGTCTATGTGATAATGATGATGACTCTATATGATTATCTTATGAAAGACATGTTATGATTTCACTGATAACTATGCTTTGATGTTAGTGTGATAGAGAACTCACATGATCGTGATATGATGTGATGTTGATCAAATGCTTATATGTTTTTGTTATGATTTTATGATGATTTAGATGTTTACATTATTCTCAATGTAAAAAAATGTTGATTAATGTTTATGTTTATATAAATATCATGTACTCTGATGAGCTATCGAGTGTGACATGTAGAGCAGGTACATGCAACACAAGTAGGCATAAATACACAATAGACTCATAATGAGTTGTAAGTTAGTGATATGTGTTGATAATATGGCAAACAAATATATGCTTATGTTGAAATATTGGTAAAATATTTGATGCATGTAATGTGCATAGACTCTAGATGATTTTGTTACTTTGATAGGTGATGTCAAGATATGATTCATATTTTTATTAGAAATCTTCTTTTAAAATATTTGATGTGTGTGGTGTTTACATGTAGGTGTCATATGTGATTGCCGATCGGTCCATGTCATGGGATGTGGCTAAACATGATGAAACTAAGTCTATCCAATGTCAACAAGATGAGTATGATTAGAGAGAGAGAGGCTCCAACTCATTAGGTTCCTTCTACCATGACGGTAGGCTGTGGTATAATCATTCACAAGGTACATTTTAGGAGGGTGCAAAATAAAGACTCGGTCTTATTCCCTAGGAACCACTAGCCCTCATCACGGCAGGCAGGTAGAGTTAACAACATCTCAATTGTCATTGACAAAAAAACACTCGAGGGAATATATGAAGGGCATGTAGGAAGCATGGCTCCTTGAAATTCCTGTTCACCCCGAAAATGCGACAACTAATTAATTATAATCATTGGGCATGGAAAATAGAATTAATAGTATTAAATAAATATAGCTTGGCAATATATTAAATGAAAATTAATTAATTAATTAATTTTAAGGCAATAGATAAATTAGTATCCATAATAATACTAATAATATAATAATTTTAATAACAACAACAATATAATAAATCTTATAAAAATTAAATAATAATAATAAATAAATAACAAAATAAAAAATTATGAAAATATAAACAATCAAAGTTGGGTGAGATTTAAAAAAGAACAACAACAAAATTTGGAAAAAAAAACTAAAGCATATAATAATAATAATAAAACACAAAGAAAAGTAAAAAAAAAAGAAAGAAAGCGGGAGAATGCGAATGAGGCGAGTGATTATTAAGAAAGAAACTGAGCATCACACTCACATTTTTTTTCTTTTCTATAGAGTTTTGGAGATAGCTTGGGCTTTGAATCCTGTGAAGATGAATGATTGAAATGTGGTTCAATATGATGCAACTAGTAATACGATTTCCCTCATTATTGAGTTTCTTATCATAATTCATTAGCTAGTAGAGTATGGATAAGAGTGCGAGGAAAGAGGAGTACCCTATGGTATGGTAGGGAGGAAAACAGTGGATCATTTTGGATTGGAAACCTTAAGAATTATCGTTACAATGGATTCAATAGATGCATCCATTTGAACCAAGTGCTCATCCTTTGGAATTCTAATGATTGACAAGTAAGTTTCAGTCATTCAAATGCAATATAAAATTCTGAAATTGAGTTGCTTGAGAATGAATTCAAAACTTTATATGGATATACTTGGTTGTAGATCATGTAACATTTAAGGAAATGTTTATTTATTTCTTGATATGGATTATAAAAAAAAATATTTCTCATAAGATTTAACCATTTCCCTTAATACGACAGGTTTCTAGAATCATCGTAATCTCATCTTACTTCCCATGTTCTTTAGTTATGTTCTTTTGCAAAAAGATGGCTTGAAGGACAACCCTAATCTCTTAGTACCTCTGCTGGAAAGAGGTGGATGTTCTTTTGAAATGCTCAACCCTTTGTGTATTTAAAATGGCTTCTTGTTGTATTGATAAAATGATTGTATTGATTGTGAGAGAGGGACGCGACTCCGCTAATTGTTTGATTACTGTTTATCCTCTATAATATCTGTATTTTTATTATTCACTTATTTTTGGAAAGGGCGCACTGCACCATGGGTGAGGACACATATTAGTATAAAAAAACCTGGAAATTCACCGATTATTTATATGATAATGAGAAGAAAACATTAAAGTATTGACACTTGCAATTTGGCTTTTATATCACTGACAAGTTTGACTTGGTCGTGTATCCCAACTTGAAACCTTGAAATGGAATGCATACAAAATGGATAGAACCATGGGATTTCTTTTGCACAAATGAAGTTTGTCTTGGCACTAAGGCTGCTCGATTGGTCAGGATCCCCGACACTTGAATGATGTTTATTGTAGTTGTGCAAGGATAGTCCAATAAATAGCGCATGACATTGGAGGAGGATCTAATTCATCATTGAATTACTCATTAGAAAACTTAATAAATTGATATTTGCTTAGTTACTTTTTATTGTAATTTATGAAATATGTTTATATATATTTCCATACAATAAAAGCACTGGTTTTAGTGTTATTGTATATAGACAGATAGAATGCTAGCTTTAGTGTTATTGAATGAATGCTATGTAGTTTATATGCATTAGCTTTATCTTATTATTCCTTGCAAGTAGGGAATATTGTAATCCACTAGGTTTAGATAATAGTGCATCACCAGACACATTTTTTTATGCTATGGTATCTGTATTGATTCTATGGTTACAGTTTATAGATCATGTGCATTCTTCTTCAAATGTTTGCACAACAGCTTCCCTTGTTTTGGAATCGTGTTATATTTCTCTATAGTCAGGAGAGTTTTTCAAGAAAGTTGAGAGAGTGTGTTGCAAGAGCCTTGAGATTCTAGAGAATAGGATTCAAGATCACCAGCCTACCAGACATGTCATTTGTGAGTGATTAATCAAGGCCTCTGATAATGATAAGCAGGTTTTGGTGAATGAAAATCTGCTGGAATATTTGCAGTATGTAAGTGGATTTTACTCATTCACCAGATGTCATACCTTAGATTTTGAAATATTTAATATCAAAATCCTTTTTTGCTAATTTTGTTTGTATATTGCAGGCCTATGAGGAGATTTCCAAAGCAACATTGTAAAGCTAAATACATATAGAGGTCTATGTATGATTCGATGTTACTCATTGTGATGAAATCCGACTAGAGCTAAGAGAAATGAGTAGGACTTTTAGCAAGTTTATTTAGCTATGATATAAAGTTTCTTTTTGTTTTTAATGACTCTTAGCAATTGCTATGATGTAGTTTCTGTGTTTCTTAAGATTAAATACATGTTTTTAACTGTTAAATTTATGTATGTTGGCATTTGAATTGGTATTCTGTATGTTTATGGGATTCAAGATATTTCATGTTCATGTGGTCACTAATTTAGTCAGTTTTAGTCGAGATCTCATTTATTGGTCACTAATTTAGTCATTTTTAGTCATTTTATGTGTGGTTATTATATTTTAGTAGTTTTAATGGTGTCCATTATTAATCAATATAAATTTTTAATATGATATTATGTTTAAATTAAAAACAGAATCATACATTATTTATCATCATCTAATACACATGTGAATTATGCAATGTCACATTAATTAGTTAATTACAACACTTATAAATAATATAAAGTACAACCATATAAGTTTTAAAGTGCACAAATTACATTATATGAAATGTCAAGTATTACAATAAATATGAGTTTTCTCAAAAACTGTCTCCATATAACTTTACATGAAAATCATCTAGTACATCAATGGCTTTTCAAAATATTACAATGGCTAAACCATCCAACTTGTACTTGGCTACTAAGCTATACTTAGATCCCACGGAAACTTCACTTAACCCATACTTAGCAGCTTAAAATTCTCAGCAACAAGCTCTTCATACTCAATGGAAAATCCTCAACAAGAGAATCTTCATACTTAATGGCCCACTTAGTTAAGTTCACTCCTGCAAAATCCAATAAAAAAATCTCACTTGTAAAGTAGAAAAACAATGAACTGTAAAGTAGAAAAATAATGAAGAAAATTATTTATAATGTTCAATAGCTAACAACAATAACCAATTTCATGTGCAAAATAGGAAATTCTAATCTAACATTAGGATTATCACCTTCTCTCTAGCCCGTGGAGTACCAATTGTGATAATGCAACCAGTGGTGGGATAGCACCTTCTACAAAAGTATAGCATGAAACCTAATGCTATTTGTACAAAGTTGCAGCAAAGCAGGAATTCCCACTACCTCAACCAAAGGAGGAATGCCCCCCTCCTCAACAATTGCATATCGACCTTCAGGAATGGTTGAAAGATTGGACAATACAGCAACAACCTTGTCTACCATTCTAGTTGTAGGGTCCATCGGCTCAACAAGAGATTTTACAGCTTCGGCCCTCACTATGCAAGCCTTGTTGTCATGATAGATAGAAATATTAAATAAAGAAGTGTCATCATCCTTCTTTCCTTGAGGAGTTCCATCCCTAAGAAGATCCACTAAAGGTTGAATAACACCTGATTGACCAATACTGATTTTATTTTCTTCCATGACTAAAAGACTAAATAATGTTGTGGAAGCATTCTCTCTTGCTTCATGATTTACTGTCTTGAGTACATATATCAGTGGATCAACAGCCCCAACAACAATAATTTCATTCTTGTTGTTTTTATTGATATATAAGTTCAATAAAGCAGTAACAACATTTTATTGGGTCTTCAAGTCAAAAGAATGTAGCAGTGCTAGCAAAGGCCTGATAACTCCACAATTTTCAATTATGATTTTGTTTTCCATGTTATACTTAGCAAGGAGACGTGACTCTGCTACAGCTCCTCTTTGTAATTCAATTGTATTAATAGATTTTAGATACTCTATCATTTTCTCAACTTGTAGTTGAATGATTTGACCTTCACCCCTTGGACCTGTTGTGACTGTACAAAAACTGCAATATAAGATGTATAGTTGTTTCACCAGATAAAATTCCTTTAATCTTCGCTAGTCTTTCTGCATACATTGTTTCTATTGCATCCAATTCAATATCAGCTCCATTGGGAACAATGACACCATCTGTCATTTGGACATCGTCAAAGGTATCCATTATAATAGGTGTTTGATCCAAAGCAGTGTTGCCACTATTAGAAACATTACCCTATACCCCTGAAGATTGTCTAGCAGCAGTACCTCTGGTGCCTTGATGCTTGGGTTCAGGAAGTTGATTTATAACATTTATGAGGAAATCCGGATCCTCATTTTCAAACAAATCAAATGCTATTTGAAATGCCAACAAGGAATCATCCTATAAAGATACGAGCAATTAGATTGATTTCAACTATATACAGTGAAACATGCAACCAAGAATCTGTCTAAGCTCAATTATTATCAAGATGTCCAAAACAATGAACTTTATCAAGGTGTTTACCAAAGCATAGCCATGCAAATAGCATGAAAACTTTCCACTACAAAAAATGCCAATAATTCATTTCTTCAAAAGTAGATGCATGAAATGGTTCAATACATTTGTAATTCTCTCTTGGTACTTTCTTCCAAAAACAAATATTTGAGAGACATCTTTGACCTTTGGGCTGAGATCACCAACAAAAATGTTGTACTGACCTGGAAAAAAAAACATTTATGTTGCAAACTTTGAGAAAAGTCAAGTAGACAACATTACTATCAAATTTCAATAATGGAGATGAATGGCATCAACAAGATTGCACCAACTACATAATTAATAGTGGCCCTACAATTACATAAAATGGCATCCCACAAATCTTGATTCCTTGAATTAAAGAAAATAATCAAGAAAACATTGACAAAACTTTTAACTTGATGTGTCTTCTCTTTGCACACACGCATAAGCCCAATTAGCTTGGCTGATTAAATTTGCATTACAAGATTGATCAGCCACTTCTACTTATGCAGTAATAACAAAATTAGTAAACAAGGATAAAATGAAAAGAAGAAACTTATGTAGTGAAAAATGAGCCTTACATCTATCTTCCATTAAGGCTTGAAATGGAGTTTACAACTGGTCAAAGTAGTCCACAAATGCATAGGATGACTACAAATAATGAAATCAAATGGTTAGCTTATTTTCAAAATTTAATAAGGACCTCAGATTAACAAAGCATTAAAAATTATTTAACACTATCGAAATTAGCTTCACAAAATTTTAGATTGTTCACCTTCGACTCGTCAACTATATTGAAGTTTCAAAAGGAACATTTGTATTTTTTACATTTATTTATAACTGAGATGGATCCATGCTAGTTCATTTTTTAATTGGTTTTCAACCTGATTGTGATCGAAGCACAAATTATTAACAAGGAAGAGAAACAATAACTAGGGAATAAAAGAGTAACTAGGGAATAATTATAATAAATAGTATAGTACCTTTTCCTTTCTAATAAGCTTGCATTCCTCTAGTGGGCCAATACTAGTAAACACCTAGAGCTGCAATAAGGCTTTACGTGACAATTACATGTATGTTACCCACATATCTACATCAGTGGCAGTAATTTGATTAGATACATGAACAAGCAACAACAAACAATGAGAATCAACAATTATATAGAGGCACCATTTTTTTTGATATCATACTTTTAAAAAACAAAAGCAAACATCAATAAAATAAAGAACTTTTCAGTTAAATTTCCCATTTGCATAGTAAATACTAAAATTTTGCACAAAACACAAAAAAAATGGCCATAATACCTGGTATGCAATGCATAAGTAGATCCTAGAATAATAAAAAATAAGGAAAAATAAAAGTTGTAAATGTAGAAAAAATCCATGGATAGTGCACTCACACGGTGTGGAATGCACTTAAATCAAACCCACGTGGAAAATTTCCACTTGGAATTGGCTCAATCTGCAAAAGGTTGTGACGTTAGTTCTAAATGGAAATGTCTTTTCTTTTCATAACCTCATCATGACAGGAGCTTGTTTTGACATCCACAACAACCACTTCCATATGGAGATTATGCTCAAGTTTCCCAAGTTAAAATCCACATAGGCCTCCACAAAACCAAACCTATAAATCAGGTTTTTCCATTGGTTTTCATAATTCCTTGAGGTTGAGAACATGTACATGTGATTATTGATTTGAGATTGACTAAAAAAATCTAGACATTTGAGATTGACTTGAATCATGAATAATAATCCATGGGCTACAATCCGAGCAAGCAACACATGGACTAGTAGGTCAGCAAAACATGGGTATTTATTCAAACCATATAATTTTATTATAAATGTGTCATATGTGGGACTAGTATAGAAGAAGAATTTACTTCTCATGCAAGGAATCTCTATCCCTTCCAACTTATTTACAAGCCAACAAAACATAACTCTATCTTCTAATATGAAATATGTAATTTTTATTTAAAAGGTCCATTCGAACATGAACGAGGTTTACAACTTGGAATTGGTGAATGTGTTGATCTATTCTTGGGTGTACTGCATTTTGAAAATAACTTGTACTTTGCAATGGTGAACTCTTGGGAATATGCATCAATTACCTCCTTATGTATGGGAAATCCACTTTATTTGGTTGTATTACACTCTTTAAAGCATTGGAATTTATTGATAGTATATTGCTTAGAATAATTTATATTAGCCTTCTTATCATTGTCCTTGGGTGTATTTGCCTCAAAAATCAAGAGAAATCACCTTTCCTTATTGAAGATAATTTACCAAAAATCAAGAGAATTTACCTCTAAGGAATGTGATTTTTTTTTCCTATAATGCACTAATCACATCACCAAGAGCTGAGAGGGACACATATATTGCCTTCCCTTCCTCCATAGTTTGACTTGTGGCATGCGTCTTTAGCAAACACTCACTTCCACCGGTATATATTACTATGCTAAAAAGTATTCTGTCAATTACATCCTTCTACTAGCATCTATAGTTTTCATAGCAAATTTTTTATCAACTTAACCACCTCCAAGGATTTTCTTTTCAATAATAGTCTTCAATGGCCTATGTGTTACTACTCTAAAAAACACTCTTTTAATTACAATATTTTACAACATTTATATTTTTCATGACATAATTTCTACTGGTAAGGACACCTCTAGGTGTTTTTAAGTGTGCAAATGGCCAGAACTTCCAACCTACTTGTGAAACAAATAAAAGCATTTCCAGCTCCACCTTAACAAATAACACAAAATGTGTGACAATGTATTAACCTTCCTAGACAAGAAAGAACAATGGTGTGAAAATAATAGTAATATCTATTATAAACCTTCAAGAATCATGCCAAAGAGGGTAATATGCTTCATAGGAAATAGTACTAGACCATATCTCCCACTTGACTTAAGGAAAAATTTCATCTCTTACCATCGAAACTGGCCAAAAGTTAGCTTTCAATTCACCAAAAATATTGGCTCGTGAATCAAATCACAGCAAACCCAATATTGTAAAATAATTACTCTTACAGAGTCAAGTCCATACAGTTTGGTCAAATGCCACCTTTTCAAGTACTACCCACCAACCCTAGAAAGGAAAAATAACATATATAACCATAAATGGTTGTACACCTATTAGTAAGGGACCAAAAAAAGGATTCAAAGTAAAACAAGTTCCATATGGTGAGAATGTTAAAAAATGGAAGTAGGTATTACCTCACAAAGATGGTAATAATAATGTGACAAAGAGCCATGAAGGGAAAACTCAACAAGGACATATCTAAACATCCAAATTCTATTGAATTCGAAAAGTTGCTTTCCTTCATAGCACCACCAATCCATGACGGTAATTATTAGTCTGCAATATGTATGTCTACAATGTAATTGGTTTGATATAGAGAATGCACCAATTGCATAATTAATTTCTTCTTGTCACTGAATATGCACTTATATTTCAAATGTGTTACTTGAGAAATCAAATCTCCCAAGGAATAAACAACCCTTCTTATTACCATTTTTTCCAAAACAGAGTTTGGTTTCAAGGTCTCTTCATAAGCAATCCAATTATGCACGAGTGCATATCTGATAATTTCAAAAAGGGTCCATCCCTGACAACAACAATACCAAATCTATTAGAACATGAAATTATTCAATTTGACAAAGCAAAGCTGACAATCAAACACCGTTCTTTTAATGGCATAAAACAACAGGCATGGATTACATGCCTATAAAAAAAATTAGGAGTCATCTTATTTTGTTTGAATATAGTTATAGAACTTAAATAGCGCATTATATAAAAATTTTAAACAGTTAAGGACTGACATTGCAAGATATCTTTAACAGCTAAACAAATTAGGGGCCTTACCTAAACATAGAATTGGAAGGGTTGATTAGGACATTACTGGCTGGTTGGTTGGGGTGACTAGTGCAGGAAGGGGCAAGGGGGGTATTAATGCGAAACCAAATACCAACATATGGATATGCCATGGTAGTAAGATAGCATGAAACATCCCATAGATAACAATTTCAAGGAAAAGATGATCCACAAGGAATAACACTAAAACCATCAGTGATGTTAGTACTGGAGTGTGGGAGGATGCTATCACATCAACCTTGGGACCTGCTCCCGAATGCCAGCTTCCAGATTAGCAAATATTTGGTGCATGAACCAACAAAGGTTCAACCCTTTGTTATTCTAGGGTTCGTTGGGTGGTAATATACAATTGCTTAGAAACTTTGAGCTATCCTAGGGGTTTGGATGATAAAAATAAATAGTTGAGCAATAAGTCAATCTACTTTTGCATGATGGATGGTGAAAAAATGAGATTTAGTGCTATTTCTTATCAAAATATCCATAACCCAACATGAATTGACACCGTATCCTCAAGGCCTTACACAAAATCTATGTACTATGTAGGGTCCTTTCAGGTAGTAAGGTTCTTCCCAGTAAGGCCTCAATAAACCCAATAAAGTAACCTTTCAGTTAGGACCAAACCAGTAATGTTTTATGGGAACAAGTGTTTGGATTTTGGTTTCTGGTTTATTCATGTTTTGATGACATGGTGATTACACTGAAATTATTTTAAAAGAAAAAGTAGATAATATTCTCTTCGGTCATGATCTCATGAATATGTGTGTTTTCTCACTTTTGGATAAATGTCTAGGAGTGAATTTACAAAACCATATTTGGTAACATTGTTCTAAATCAGATTACTACATCCCAATTCTTTTTCTGGCATTCATCAAGAAAAGTGTTTCTAAAGGAAACTCTACCATTTTTACTTAAATTACAGGTTTTATTTGCATTACTCTATGTTCTACAATGTATTATATGAAGTGATGGTGTTAGGATAAGTCAAGAAAAATTAACTAGAATGCATGTGTTTTCGTACAGTTATTAAAGACTATCTATGCTGAGATTTTTATGGGAGTTTCATCTTGCAAAAACATATGAAGTAATTTATTTAAATATATAAGGTTTGTACTAACCATAACTTGACAGATGGATGGAAGACAGAAGGCCAGTGCAATCTTCACTTCTATGAAAAAATAATACTAAATTCCCCTATTACACACCAGGATTTTAAACAATTTTTTAAGTTGCAAACTTCAGAGTAAAGGGATCTTTGAATGATTGCATAAATATTTATGTGCAATTTGACAGTCAAAATGCAAGTTTGACCAGAGGACAATTTAAGGATCATCAAGTTCAGCCTTGGGAGGTGGAGCACCTGAAGCAAATGTTAAGTGATTGGCCACAGGAAAACCCTACAAAGTTCCCTTCACTCTGTCAATATAAGCATAGAAAGGCATGCAACCAGTGATCACGAGGAGCTAAATAGAGTGGAATTTCCTTATTTTCCCCCAACCTCCAAATGGAATTGATGCTAAGTAATGACAAATGACAAAAAATGTTTATTTCTGTGAATCCCCTAAGAACCTTCAAGCATGGTTAAACATTTTTAGACTCCACCAATTACTCAAGAAGCCACAGATTAGCACCAACTAGCTAAACCAACGATCACGCATATGCAAATGATGACATGTAAGTTGTATATCCAACCTCAAAGTTCGGTGGAACTACAGGTGGAATTGGTTCGACCCATAGGGGTGGAACAACATTGTAGAACTAATAAATTTGCAAAAAAATGTCAATAAGAAATTTAATATAGAAGCATACCTCATGCTTAAAAACCACAGTCACGGTTAACCAGAGTAGAAGCAACAAACTTGACATGCCGAAGCAGAAAATCATAAATATTTCTCTTCGACGATCAATTTTTTCTACCGACTTAGTGTCTGGAATGTCTTCCTTCTTATGCGCAATTTTATCTAGCCATGCATTAACCCATTATCTCCTCCTCCACATTCTCCTCTCGCACGGTGTCATGGATTCCTAATCACTCACGCCTATGCGTCACATTGCCAGGGCCAACTATGACCTTCAATGAATCCAATAAGTCTAGATGTGAATTTCTGCAAGAACAAAGCATTTAGATACCTTCAAAACACAAATTGAACCCTTCCCATGGCTCGACAATGTCCTATTGGCATTCATAATATGTTCAATAAAGAACCCTAGGTTTTGTGTCATTCTGAAAAAGAGAGGAAGCCAAATCCGGTGCAATCAAGTGCCAAATTGAACAATTGAAACAATTCAAAATGCTGAGAGAATAAAAATTACAGACTAGTTGTGCCCCAAAAATAACCTAGCTAACACCATGAAAAACCTTTACGCCCAATTCCAAATCCAACTCCAATAGTCATGGTTATGGAACTGTTGATCCAGTTTACCACTCTCGATGCATATACAAAACACTATTGATCCAGTTTACCTCTCTCAGTGCATATAGAAAACACTTTCCCTCGGTTTCATTTTTGGTGTTGGTCTCGAGGGCTACTGCCCATACCTCTATTAGTGCATCAAAGAGTACACATAATGAAAAATAACAACACGTGTAAGGGTGTTAATTTATATATTTATTTTATTTGAAAATTATATAAAATTAATTATTAATCTCACAATTAAGGTTTGGAAGGGAGGGAAATATGTCCCATCATTAGTATTGTCAACCAATGAAAAAATAGAATTAACAAATTTCAAATATTCAAAAAAATAATTTTAACTTTACAAATATATTATTCTTTAAAACTATAGAAAACCTTTTAAAAGGACAAACAAACTAATTAAAAGTCAATGCACATTTTGACCAGGTGACAAGTATGGTGGCAGGGACTAATCACCAAACCTAAATGAAGGATAAATAAATTTGAAGAAAATAAAAAAAATGATACTAGATGGTGGCGTAAAGTTTACTAAATTGTAACACTGCAGATGGATTCAGAGACCCCCTTTAAGGGGGTCTCTGAATCCATCTGCAGAGTTAGAATTTAGTAAAATGTACAAATTCATTCTCAAATTTGTAATGTTTTCCATTTCCAGAGTGACACAACAAAAAATGACCAAATAAATAACCAATTGTTATTTGGTCATTTGTAGTCTACATATCCCGTGATCAAATTTAGTCATTTATCTTGGTCGTTTTTAGTTGGTTTTTATCGTGTGACCAAAAGTGGTCATTTTTAGTTAGCTCACTTAGAATTATCAATTTTGGTCATATATCCCTTTAAAAAAATTGTGGTGAGCAAAAATTTTGGTCTCGTGGTCACTAATCTCGCATTTTCCACTAGTGTTCACATCACTCCCTTCAACACTTCCGATACTCCATTGATCAACATTGCATTTGACCACCTCATGAGCATGCCTCTTTCCTACATTGAAATTGATAATTTATTAATACACAATCCATGTGACCATCTCATCATCACTCTCTATGTCTGTGAACCCTCAAATATTGTTTTTTATATCATTAAGTAAAAACAAATAATGCACAAATGCACATGCAAAAACTGCATGTTCCCTTCTCTAAAGCTATCAACCAGCCCGATTAATCTTTTACTAATGGAGTAAAAAAACATCATAATTTTTTCTTCATAAATAGGTTATAGTTTTCTTTTCTTGGTTTTAGAAAGAGGCAGTCCCTGTTTTCTACTTTTCTAAGGGAGACAACCAAACATAACAGTCATTTTTTCTTTGTTGGTTTGACATTAACCTTTTTACACATAAAATGTATTCCCTTAAGTAGCTTTCTCTTGTTGGAAGAGGGGCATTTCAAAGTTTCTTAAACATTTATTTTCATGATATCTTAAGAAATACTTATTGCCAAATAGAATAGAATTACATGTAAACAAATAAGTTTACATCCACAAAACAACTAACATAAAAGGTCTATGCTCTTCTTCTATTTTTTTAGCACGCATTTACTAGAATATGTACTACTTAAATTACTTTTAATGATTACTTATCCAATGTCCATTTATTATTTCTGCATTCACTTAAAGTAATTATCCTTTTTTGAGAAACAAAATCTTCCTTATGTGATGTTAGTTGATTTTGAAGTGTGTTAAGCTTTGTTGTTTCAAGTAAAACAATTAAATCATAAGTATGAAGTAGATAAATTAATGCATAAATATATACATGTTGGAAATAAATTTTACTTATGCAAGTACCAACGTATCACATCAACAATTTGGATTTTCTTGTTATACAGTGATGACAAAAAAAAATGTATACATAGCTTGAGAGAAAGAATATAGTAAATCCCTTTGCTAACCTGTAACTATTCTCTTGTCTTCCTTTTGTAATTCAATTCCCTTAACTTGAAGTACAACACAATGGTTGTAGCATGTTTGCAGGGTGCTTCCTCATGGATACTACATACCTAGACTAGCCTTTTTTTGTCTTTCTTTTGTCTTGAACATGCATGTGGTTATCTTCTCTTGACGGGATTTGTCTATTTGAATCATTCTTCCTTTGTGTTTTATTTCTTATGCCCTGCACATGTCTATACATGTATTTCTTAAACCCTTGATCGTACGTCAAAACTAGTGTTAGGACTAACCATATGACCTTTCATGCCCTATTATAAATCAACCTAAGATTTATTTTATTTTATTAGTAACTATCCTACAACTTAGGGATTACCTAAGGGACTTTTCTAGAAGGGTTTCAAATATTTTACATTTATCTTTCACTCCTCCATTTGTATGTGGCACCTGGGTAAGAGAGAAAAGCATATATACTCCTCTTTCTATTGTAGACTTGTTTGTTTCTCTTTTGCTTTATGAGCTTTCTTTTGCTTAACGGCCATGGTTACTTCTACTTTTCCTTTACGCCTAGGTTTATTTATGATCTTGGAGTGGGCCATGAAAACTATGTTTAACCATGGGGTGATTGTTGATACCTCTCTAGAATTTGTCCTCCCTTCCTCCAGCCCAAATTCCACATGTGTCCTTCTACATTGTTTTAGACTCATGTCCTTTAGGCTCTTCATCTGCTCTGTTTGGATTTCTTAAAGCCCACAGTTTCTTTCGTTTCAATGAAGGCTTCTTCCCCACACCAAAGCGGTTTATTCCACTTCTCCGGTGGGATCTCTTCGCACCATGGTTTCTTTTGCTCCTCTGGTAGTCTACCCTCACTTTAGATGGCTCTTATAAGTTATCCAATGGACTCTCCTTTGCTTGATGTTTGTCGTCCTAGTCACAATAGAGTTGAACCTATTGAACCCCAAACTGAAGGTGATAGATAGCTTGCTTTGAATTTTTCTCCAACCCTCACTAAGGAGTTTTGTAACAACTACTGATGCCTCAACCATCTAATTTCTCTTCAGTACTTTCATTGGGTAAACAAACTCCATAGAAATATAAGATGGAATTGTCCTTTTTCACATAACCCATTCATGGGGGTCACTTGACATTGTGTCAATCCAATGCCCCTCCCTAGTGCATTTATTGTGTTTTACATTTCCATTCAATTTGTTGATCTCAAACTACCAACACTTTGTATGTAGAGCAACTTCACACACTTTCCAATACTTGGGTTTGCATAAACAAATTGCATTCAACCTATTTGTACTAAAGATTCTACATGGAAAAATATTTCATCTAACAATTCTAAACGATTGGGAAATCTGTAGAAATACATGTATTATGTCTGTTATGTCTTTGTTGTCTATTGTTTTCTCGAGCTGCTACTTATATATTACAAGAATATGTGCATGGATCCTTTGACTTGTGTTTTTGAAATATGAAATCAAGTTAAGGAGGCTATTTTCTGCCTAAATAGTTTGAATTCTATCATATTCCATGCATTATTTTGTAAGAAAAAATGTTGTTACTGATACCCTCATCCAAGTAAGATATTTGTCTTGGTTTTGAAGTTAGATGTTGTTCAAGGTTGGAGGGACTATTCACTACATTGATATATATTAAAGTATGAAACCGTGTTGATGAATATGGTATATATCCTGATATAGAATGAACCGATATATGGGGGATATATATAAAGAGCCGGCATCTTGAAATGGTTTTGTTCTCGTTCTAAATTGAACATTGATGTCTATAATCATTTCAATCAAAAATTCAGGTACCCACTGTTGCTGCCTTTCACACACCTGGGTCACATGGCAGAAATCTTCAAGCCACTCGGTGTGTCCTTGGGGGCAAGTCTCGAGTCAAGGCTGTCACCCTGTTCTTGACTCCTCCGTTTAGGCTCAACTCCTAACGAAGCCAAGGGGGGTAGACCCTATTAAGTTACTAAGGATGATTTCTTAGTGGGGTGATGTTGAACTGAATCAGTTATTTAGGAGTTTGAATACTTTAACTATAATCAATTAAAGATGACAAGATACGAAGATAAACACACGAAAGCACAAAGTTGATACACAATATATATATATAAAGCAAAAATGACCAGTGCCTTAAAATGGAGTCAAATCAAAAGATCAATATGCTTGCCTGTGCTTGGAGTGAATGTTTTGCGATTGCATCTTGGTATGTTTTAAGTTAAAATTGAAGTATGAGTTGTTTAAATTAGGCTAAGGGGGGACTCCAGATATACCCGAGAGTACTTGGAGTATGTCCAAAACAAACCTTCACGGCTACCCACAAGGAATATGTGGGCTGAAATGGAGTCTCTGGGGCTATTGTTCGTAACGCACCCATTAGGGTGTGACAGAGATCGGCACCCCGAGGTCACTTTTCAAATGTTCCCGCTTCCTTTGGGTATTTTGCCACCGTAAAGGTTTGATCGAGGTGTTGGATTTTCACCTGATGGTTTGTCAATTGGGGAAGGTGAGTCCTAATTATGCTAGTCACCTAAGTGCTTTTGATACAGCTTGACTGATCGGATGAAATGCAGCCAAGTGTAGAGCATACACACTGGATTCTTGTAAATTTTAATAAGTTTTAAGCTGTATGTTCTTGTTTAAAAGAAAAGCCTCCAAGGACCTCTTTCGATCCAAGTGGATCTCAATTGGGAATTGAGGTGGGATTAATTTTAAAGTTGCTGAAAAACAAATGATGCAGAATAAAACAACTACACAATCTGTTTTTTTGATTAATCCTACCACGAATCTCTTTTCCCTTGCGGGTCACTCGGGAAATCGTGGGGTAAGTATTATGATTACTTTGAAATGTAAGATATGGAATATGGAATTAACAACAAGATAAATTATACTACCCTGCAAGTTAGATCAATTCTAGTGGAAAAGAAATAAGCAAAAATAAAACGACGAAAAATGGCACCGACGCGAATCCCCCCAGGGGGGATGGGGAATGGGATCGAAAGAGCCTATTCAAAGAAGGATTTTATTACAGTGGTTACAATATCAAATCAATGATAAATTAGAACTTTATTGGTCCTTATACAGGCTGAAACCAAGATATTACAGTTTATACAAAAAATTTACAAATTATGTGACAAAAGAGAGACCCCTGGGGGGATTTGAGCGCTCCAAAAGCCACTTTGGACAGAAGCTTCCTTTATTCTCTGTCAGACCTGATAAATGACAACGAGTGAGTTAGAATAACAAATTCCCAAAATCACTTTAAGAGTACCTTTGGGTCAGCCTACTTTATCTCAAAAAATAATGAAATTAAACTAGCTAAAACGACGAACAGGGAACCAAGGAAAGAAAGCTTTCCTTGGGATCTTGGTTTGCTGTTTGTGCAGCCAATTAAAAGCACTGATATTTCATAATATTGAAATTATTGAACGGAAAATGAAACTACCTTAACAGCAAGCTATGAATTTTCACTAAATTGCTTGTGAAAATAAGGTACTTTTAGCTAGATCTCTTGAAATTGAACTTTAAGTGAAAAATGAAACTAAGATATAGAAATTGGAAGGGATATTGCTAATTAGATATATGTGTGTTTTTCTTGATGATATATATCAGATTAAAAATAAACCTTTAAAGTAACCAGTTTGAGGAAAGTTTAATAAGTTTTAAAGGAGGAAGAGAGAGAAAGAGTGTTTGAAGCCTGGAAATGTTGGGCTTTGGATTCTGCTTTGGTGGAACACTGAGGGACTATGTCATTCATAATATACTGAAGATGAGGAATATTCAAACTATCTCAACCTCTTCTACCAGCGAGATCACCTGCAACTTAGAAAATCCTTGCACAAACAGATGGTTAAAACATAGGTGCTGCCGAAAGAGATGATTGGAAAGCATGCAATTAAACTTAAAATACATACAAATCCAATAGATATGGAATAAGCAGTATTAAGAGCATAAATCAAACTAGAATAAACTCTTACCCTAATAGGAGGGAGCTCTCTCCTTCAAGGCCAACATTTAACCAGCAAAGCAATGATAAACAAAAGCAGATTATACATCATAAGCATTTGACAATCAACATCCACACATGAAGAGCATTACACCATAGATCTTGCCTCCAAAGCTTCTTTATTCCAGAATGAAAAAACAATACAGTACAAGAGCAACAGCACCTCAATCCCAGTTCTAACTAGCTTGGAAGAGGAGGTTGTGCCTAGATATATACAATTTGCAGGCCATCTAGCCCAGGGGGGCCGCAATTCCTCATGGAATCAAGTGAAATCAACTGATGGATAGTTCATCAATGCAGAACTGAGGCTGAACTGAGCCTACTTGTCAACCGGGGGCCGGATCTGGCTGACACATCAACCCATACACTGACACATCGGCCCAAAGAGCATCCAGGAGAGTCCACACATGTGGAGGAGAGAGGGAGGGTGCAATTCCTCATGAAGACCACTGTAGATCAACTCTGGATCTGATTTGATCCCCTCCTTCAGTCAAGGATTTGTCAGATCCAGTCAATCTGCTCCAGATCTGATTGATTTCAGTCAAATCGGTTGAGAATCCATTGATTTATTGATTTTGGATTTGCTCCATTATTCATCAATTTATTAATTAAAATAATCAATAATTGATTTTTGGGGCTTTCTGACCTGAGTGATGGAAGATCACTCAAAACTTAGGAAATAGTGGGTCCATGGGTTTACAAGGTGCTCTTAGCTTTAAAATGAGCACCTACATGACTGAAACTGATTATTTGGCCCACTTTTATTACAGACTCAATTTTTCCAATTAAACTATTAAAAAATAGCCTAAGTTTTGGAAAAATTAAAATTTTAATAAAAAACATTGAAAAAACTAAAAAATTGAAAAATTGAAAAACACCTTGGGGGACTTAGACATGTTCATATGACTCAAAAATGATGTCTAGCATGCTTACACATTGAGACATAGACTCTAATAACCTCAATAGGCCTAAATACCAAGCCGACCACCCCAACTTTGGAGGTATGGAGTGAAAAACTCAGAAATTATCAGTCGTTTATTCAACAACCCATAATAACCAAGGGAAAAAACATCCTGGGCTGATTGGATTGACAAATGAAGTCTAAGAGACTGAGTCTTTTACAGACACTATCATGCTAGAACATTTATTACAACTCCCCCATGCGGTATGAACATGTGATATGATACAACAGAGCTTCTCGGAAGCAAGACTGAAAGTTCTTTGAAGTCCGAACAAGTTATCCCTGTCCGGTTCACCAGGCTCACTTGATAGAAAACCACTAAGTACAACTTAGGTGGTAACATTCTGGCTCCAACTGTGGGACGTGTGCTCGATCTGGTCTTTTGAGGCAAGGAGAGGATACGAGAACATCAGAATCTCTGGTTTCGTAGACCCTGTAAAAACATCTCAACTTGACAAGAAAAACCTCAGTAGCACAAGTTTTATAAAAAACCAAATGAACCATTAAGCTGATTTATTTAAACAGAATAAATGTAACTAACTAAAAGAAGAAAATTTTTATTATAGCTAAGTAGAAATGCAGAAAGTAAATGCTCTCTTTCAAGGAGCTTATTTTCCTACTCTAAGCATGAGATAAAAAGGGTTAAGTGTAATCAGAAATCCAATGTAACCACCTAAGAATTTCATTAACATAAAAAAAAAATTCCTTGTCTTTGGTTACCAGCCAAAGTAATGATACTTTATTCAAAAAATGCAAACCTGCATGATGATCCAGAAGGGGCGGAATGGATGGGAAATCATAGGCATGAATAATGTCATCAAACTTCCTCCCTGACTGGTAAGTGCTTGCGTAGGCTGCCTCTATCCATGACTGGATAGGGTTGATGTACAAATTGGAATGATGAGGCAGATTGACTACACCATCATACTAATCATCAAGGCTTACCGGATGATAATTCACTGTATAAGCCCCAAGCGGCTCCAAGTCATGAGGAAACTCTATATGTGAAGATGGTAGTTGAGACCGATATTCTAATAACTGCATCACATCTGTCTTTTCACAACACTGCTTCTCCATGTCTTCATTATTTATACCTTTGCACGGCTCTGCATGATATGACTCTGAATGATCATATGGATAAATTGCATGCTCCTTTTTCATATCAAAGTTTCCCAAGGCCACAAGGTCCATGCTCTCTCTTTTAGATATGCCATAGACAGAAAAATAGACAAAACCATCAAAACTTTTTGGTTCATTATTTTCCACTTTATTCATGTCACAGAATGGATTTTCCATGAATGTCCAGGACTCCTCATCAACATCTTCGTCGGGGATAAGGGAGTCTTCGTCACTTGTATCATGCTCCAAGCTATACTTGTCCTCATTTTCATACTCATCTTCTTCAGAGAAAAGGTCACAAGGTAGTAAACCTTCAGGACTATCATCATTATATGGAGAACACATAGGACTTCCATCATGTATATTACAGTTTTCATCATAAGTTTCACTATAAGATTCTGCAATGGTTTCATCCTCAGGATTGTACTGTTTAGACGGTGATTTCTTTTCAAAACCATAATCTGTGGCCTGCTGCCAATGCTGGTTTGATAGAGGATAGGTTTGGCCTACCATGTACACATGATCAGACTCGCCTGATGTTGTTTCCTGATTACTGACGTCTGCCATCCCATGTTCTATAATCTAGTTTGCTATGTAGCAAGTACTTTCTGGGTGGAATTGCTCACAAGGTCTACACCATGGAATTACTTCTTCTACCTGGTTAGTTGAGTCTAAATGGTTTGGAATCCTAGGCTCTTGCTGAGGATACTTCCTTTGATACACTTGACTTTGTTTTGGCTGAAAATTCTTAGGTCCATTATTTCTCTCCAGTGTGACTATTCTGTTTTGGATTTTATTCATTTGCATAGATTGTTCTGAGTAGTCATCACCTCTTCCAACATGCTAGCTATCTTTTCCATGGGGTCTTTAGAGGTTGCCTTTTCTTCTAACTCAATGGCCTTTCCCTTTTCTTTGTTGTACGAAGTGTTTCCCCTAGTGTAATCTAGAATGTTGGATTTGCCCAAAGATTGCATATTCCTTTCTATTTTCTCGGCCAGATCTTGAGCAATTTTTAGATCGACCGGCTCTTTATCCCTTAATTGGTATCTCAAATCACCATTGAAAGCTTCGATGTAGGATATCAAGATGGAGGCATCGCTTGGCCTGATGTCTCTAGGGAGATCCGCAACCACATGCCCAAACTTAGTATTAAACTCATCTATGGTTTCATTCTCCATCTTCTTTATATTGTGCAGGGCAGCAAGCAAATGTCTTGGTTCTTTCTTTTCCCCCCACTTATTCTTAAAGCCTACTAGGAACTCATTAAGGGTTTTATATGAATCATCATCTAGGTTGTAGTACCATTCTTCAGCATCATCTTCCAAGGATAAAGCAAAGAGCGTCATTTTGACATCATCATGGTCATGGGCAGCATCATTGCAATAACTGGCTAGGTACTTTTCAAACTTTCGAAGGTGAGACTTGGCAGAGATGGCATTATTGCCCTCGAACTTGGGGAGCTTCTTGATCGCATCATTTGGAATATTATGAGGAGCACCTGCTATCTGAGAAAAGTCAAGGGGTTTGTAAAATTCCATCATTTCTTGATATTAGTGAACATGACTCTCTACAAATATGTGATGGATATCTGAGAGGGATTGGTCTCCTAAATCTTCAAGGTTTGTATGAGAAGTCTGCCTATTCAATCTTTCCCTAATAAACCTCTTGGGATCAGGGAGAGGATTGAATAATTGTCGGCGGTTTCTTCAGGTAGAAATTCTTGAAGGGATGTTAGACAGTGGAGTCGCCAGATGGATCGAGTTTTAATTTTTATGTTTTTTAAAGACTAGATCAATAAAAAAAAAAATTATATTTTTAGTTGTTTAGAAAAAAGTTAAGCTACGTCATACTCGGGAATAAAAAGATTTATACTCGGCAACAGTGCCAAAAAGTGTTGCCGCCTTTCACACACCTGGGTCACGTGGCAGAAATCTTCAAGCCACTCGGTGTGTCCTTGGGGACAAGTCTTGAGTCAAGGCTGTCACCTTGTTCTTGACTCCTCCGTTTAGGCTCAACTCCTAACGAAGCCAAGGGGGGTAGACCCTATTAAGTTACTAAGGATGATTTCTTAGTGGGGTGATGTTGAACTGAATCAGTTATTTAGGAGTTTGAATACTTTAACTATAATCAATTAAAGATGACAAGATACGAAGATAAACACACGAAATCACAAAGTTGATACACAATATATATATATAAAGCAAAAATGACCAGTGCCTTAAAATGGAGTCAAATCAAAAGATCAACATGATTGCGTGTGCTTGGAGTGAATGTTTTGCGATTGCATCTTGGTATGTTTTAAGTTAAAATTGAAGTATGAGTTGTTTAAATTAGGCTAAGGGGGGACTCCAGATATACCCGAGAGTACTTGGAGTATGTCCAAAACAAACCTTCACGGCTACCCACAAGGAATATGTGGGCTGAAATGGAGTCTCTGGGGCTATTGTTCGTAATTCACCTGTTAGGGTGTGACAGAGATTGGTGCCCCGAGGTCACTTTTCAGATGTTCCCGCTTCCTTTGGGTATTTTTCCACCGTAAAGGTTTGATCGAGGTGTTGGATTTTCACCTGATGGTTTGTCAATTGGGGAAGGTGAGTCCTAATTATGCTAGTCACCCAAGTGCTTTTGATACAGCTTGACTGATCGAATGAACCGTATCCAAGTGCAGAGCATACACACTAGGGTCTTGTAAATTTTAATAAGTTTTAAGCTGTATGTTCTTGTTTAAAAGAAAATCCTCCAAGGACGTCTTTAGATCCAAGTGGATCTCAATCGGGAATCGAGGAGCGGTTAATTTTAAAGTTGCTGAAAAACAAATGATGTAGAATAAAACAACTACACAATCTGGTTTTCTGATTAATCCTACCACGAATCTCTTTCCCCTTGCGGGTCACTCGGGAAATCGTGGAGTAAGTATTATGATTACTTTGAAATGTAAGATATGGAATATGGAATTAACAACAAGATCAAGTATACTACCCTGCAAGTCAGATCAATTCTAGTGGAAAAGAAATAAGCAAAAATAAAAAGACGAAAAATGGCACCGACGCGAATCCCCCCAGGGGGGATGGGGAATGGGCTCGAAAGAGCCTATTCAAAGAAGGATTTTATTACAGCGGTTACAATATCAAAGCAATGCTAAATCAGAACTTTCTTCGTCCCTATACAGGCTGAAACCAAGATATTACAGTTTATACAAAAAATTTACAAATTATGTGACAAAAGAGAGACCCCTGGGGGGATTTGAGCGCTCCAAAAGCCACTTTGGACAGCAGCTTCCTTTCTTCTCTGTCATACCTGATAAATTACAGCGAGCGATTTATAATAAAAAATTCTCAAAATCACTTGAAGAGTACCTTTGGGTCAGCCTACTTAATCTCAAAAAATAATGAAATTAAACTAGCTAAAACGGCGAACAGGGAACCAAGGAAAGCAAGATTTCCTTGGGATCTTGGCTTGCTATTTGTGCAGCCAATTAAAAGCACTGATATTGTAGAATATTTAAATTATCGAATAGCAAATGAAACTACCTTAACAGCAAGCTATGAATTTTCACTAAATTGCTTGCGAAAATAAGGTACTTTTAGCTAGATCTCTTGAAATTGAACTTTAAGTGCGAAATGAAACTAAGATCTAGAAATTGGAAGGGATATTTCTAATTAGATATATGTGTGTTTTTCTTGATGAGATAGATCATATTAAAAAGAAACCTTTAAAGTAACCAGTTTGAGGAAAGTTTAATAATTTTTAAAGGAGGAAGAGAGAGAAAGAGTGTTTGAAGCCTGGGAATGTTGGGCTTTGGATTCTGCTTTGGTGGAACACCGAGGGACTATGTCATTCATAATATACTGAATATGAGTAAGATTCAAACCAGCTCAACCTCTTCTACCAGCGAGATCACCTGCAACTTAGAAAATCCTTGCACAAACAGATGGTTAAAACATAGGTGCTGCCGAAAGAGATGATTGGAAAGCATGCAATTAAACTTAAAATACATTCAAATTCAATAGATCTGGAACAAGTAGCATTAAGAGCATAAATCAAACTAGAATAAACTCTTACCCTAACAGGAGGGAGCTCTCTCCTTCAAGGCCAACAATTAACTAGCAAAGCAATGATAAACAAAAGCAGATTATACCTCATAAGCATTTGACAATCAACATCCACACATGAAGAGCATTACACCATAGATCTTGCCTCCAAAGCTTCTTTATTCCAGAATGAAAAAACAATACAGTACAAGAGCAACAGCACCTCAATCCCAGTTCTAACTAGCTTGGAAGAGGAGGTTGTGCCTGAATATATACAATTTGCAGGCCATCTAGCCTATGGGGGGGCGCAATTCCTCATGGAATCAAGTGAAATCAACTGATGGATAGTTCATCAATGCAAAACTGAGGCTGAACTGAGCCTACTTGTCAACCGAGGGCCTGATCTGGCTGACACATCAACCCATACACTGACACATCGGCCCAAAGAGCATCCAGGAGAGTCCACACGTGTGGAGGAGAGAGGGAGGGTGCAATTCCTCATGAATACCACTGTAGATCAACTCTGGATCTGATTTGATCCCCTCCTTCAGTCAAGGATTTGTCAGATCCAGTCAATCTGCTCCAGATCTGATTGATTTCAGTCAAATCGGTTGAGAATCCATTGATTTATTGATTTTGTATTTGCTCCATTATTCATCACTTTATTAATTAAAATAATCAATAATTGATTTTTGGGGCTTTCTGACCTGAGTGATGGAAGATCACTCAAAACTTAGGAAATAATGGGTCCATGGGTTTACAAGGTGCTCTTAGCTTTAAAATGAGCACCTACATGACTGAAACTAATTATTTGGCCCACTTTTATTACAGACTCAATTTTTCCAAATAAACTATTAAAAAATAGCCTAAGTTTTGGAAAAATTAAAATTTTAATAAAAAACACTGAAAAAACTAAAAAATTGAAAAATTGAAAAACACCTAGGGGGACTTAGACATGTTCATATGACTCAAAAATGATTTCTAGCATGCTTACACATTGACACATAGACTCTAATAACCTCAATAGGCCTAAATGCCAAGCCGACCACCCCAACTTTGGAGGTATGGAGTGAAAAACTCAGAAATTATCAGTCGTTTATTCAACAACCCCTAATAACCAAGGGAAAAAACACCCTGGGCTGATCGGATTGACAAATGAATTCTAAGAGACCGAGTATTTTACAGACACTATCATGCTATAACATTTATTACAACTCCCCCATGGGGTATGAACATGTGATATGATACAACAGAGCTTCCCGGAAGAAAGACTGAAAGTTCTCTGAAGTCCGAACAAGTTATCCCTGTTTGGTTCACCAGGCTCACTTGATAGAAAACCACTAAGTAGAACTTAGGTGGTAACACCCACTACATTGGCTTCCAATGAATCTCAAAATGTTTCAAATCATGTTTCTATTAGATCCTAGGTGAATGCCTAGCTCTATTGCATCCATTTTGAAATGCTTTTCATCTCATTATAAATTGATCATTCATTTCTATAATTATCTCAAGAAGTTAGGTATTGATTTAAGAGGCTGTAAATTTTATTAGTTGTTTTCCAGGATCTTTGAGGTATTAGAATACTTCTGGAATCCCCATTTCACATCAGATATCTACTGAGAGGAAAGTGTCTTTATTGAGAGGAAAGTGGTTGTGATTGAGAGGGCCATTTGAATGATAAGTTTGTTTTGATTCAAGGCAGGTTGATGGATTAGAAGTTGTTGTAATTCATCCAAGATTGCAACTAGCCCAATATGTTTGGAAGACCATGTTTGAATACATGTGTTCTTATCAAACATGTGTTTCCTTATTTATAGTTTTAACAACACATTGGATTCTTTTCTTCATGAGATAAATTTCTCCCATGCCATTGCATGTTCGTTGTATAATGTGATGTTAATTGGAAAGCCCTATTTGCTATTGTGTAGTTATCTATTCTGAGTTGGACTATTCTTTATCTTTTGATAAATTGAAGTGTTTCATTTGGTTGTGGTATTAACTGCAGTCTTGCACTACCTCATTTTAATGTTACATTTTCTGTCTTCTTTTACCCTATAACAACCACCTTATCAGCGTATTATTGCACCTCCTTGGGGAAATTTCTAGTTAGGATACTGCATCTTTATCCATAAATAATTAACTAATTGCACTAATCATGGTTGTTGAATAGAGTATTTTCAAATTTGGTCATAATCTCTAGGGATGAAGAGAACCACTTATACTATGAAACGAGAACTCAACACAGTTCTCATTTTTCTCTCTCCTAATTTTATTAGCTATTATTACCTCCGTTAAAAAAAGGGTTGATACCAGTATCACACATTTTCATTTTGAGGCATTTTTTGGGCCTTCGAATCATCTTTGTCGTAAAGTATTTTTAATTTATATTTTCAAGTGTGTTTTTTAGAAATTTAACAAAATAACATACATTTAGAAGCAAGTTATAATGAAAAACATATACATTTTGCAATTTTTTCTTTAAAATAAGACATTTTTATGTACAAAATAAGTCATTTTTATTGACAAATTTGTAAAAAAATCTAGAAAATAAAATCATTGAAAACGATTTTCAATGGATTTTCAGAGATATTTTGTATAAAAATGATACTATTTTATATTATTTTCCAAAAAGTGACGATTCACATAAATTCAAGAAAAACTATACCATAAATTTGTAAATAACATTTTAAAAACATTATATGTATAAATTTTATTTCTAAAATTAATTTTGAATGTTAAAACATTACTAATATATCTTATTAAAAAGTTGTCAAATTTAACACTTTCTTCAAGACATGAAACTGATCAATAATATCATGCCGACCAAATTCTTCATTGAAAATGGAATTTTGTGAGCTTGGCTTCCTTCACAAACGTCAATGTCCTCTTCCATTGGGTCTTCTATGTTTGCAAGATGCCCAAAGTGCTCCTTTCAAAACATCCCTCCTAATGGAGGTTGAGACTCTTCAAGTGTTTCACTAAAATTTAAAAAAAAATACATCAAAAAAATTACATGGATATTTACATTAAAAAATATTTATAAAAATCATCTTCCCTCTTTGAGAAAAAACCATCAATCTCAGTTATTCATAGCCTAAACAATGGAAGAACTCGCCCCATGTTTCGCGATGGGTTCAAAACTAGAAACCCTATGTAGTGGGTAAGTGTCGAATTAAAACCTTGTAATATAGATGATATTTATTATCCTAAGCTCAGAAAAAAAATCCAAGATTTAGAGGTAGGGTACTTTAGATTGAATAATAAAAAACAAGAAGTGAAGATATACAAGAATGATTTAGCAACATTTCTTAGATTTCGTGAAAGAGCTAGAAGCCATGTAAATGGAAACCTCCACTACACCACTCCACTATAGAGATCTTGAGACATCATCTTGAGTGTAGAAATGTCATAAAGTGTACAATGTATATTTATCTAAAAAAATATATTTTAAAAGCTGATAAAAATAATAAAAATGCAAACTAAGCAAGGATAGTTGTGTAATCTCAAGCAATTAAGACCAATAAGAAATTATCCTTATAAAATAAAATATTTTTTATAAAGAATATACAATTAAGATAATAACAAATTAATATAAACTCTTATTATAAGAGAGAAGGTTAATATACTAATAAATTAATAATAATAATAAATTTCATGATATCAAAGAGATTTGTTCACTTTGACTAAAAATCAAATATATCAACATAGAATTCAATAATTACTATACTATAATAATAATAAAAATATTATATTATAGTAATAATAATAAATTTCAAGATATCAAAAGGATTGGTTCACATTTGCAAGATTTTCGATCAATCTCCATGCTTCTTTATCTCCTATGATAGTTTTTTTAAATAATTAATCTTGTAATTCTTGATAGCATCCAAAAATAATATGAAGGATCCGAAAATAATACATTAACTATATTGTATTTTTGTTTTTTAGGATGGAGCAATATATTTTTTAGCGATATGTTACGTGTTTGAGATTTAAAACTGGTTATTGTAAATTTTATTCATTTAACAATTATACATTAAAAAGTATTTCTTTTGGTTCAAGGTAAAAGTTTATGACTTTATATTTAAATCCTCAAATTTAAAACTGGTTATTGTAAATTTTATTTGTTCAACAATTCGGTTCAAGCTAAAATTTTATAACTTGAAGAGGGAGGAGGGAGCTCCGCTCCGCTCCCTTGGCCGCCAAAGAGCGGCCCCTTACTGGTGGCACGATTCTCAGAATCGCGCCACCAATAAGGGGCCGCTCTTTGGCGGCCAAGGGAGCAGAGCGCCACCAGTGCTACAATTGCGACGTGATCGAACACATCTCTCAGGATTGTCTGTTTTACTACTTGGTATGACAATATTTATGATCCCGAGTATAAGCTGGTGGCGGGAATTCCTCCATGCGAGGATGGATTTTTCATTAATTCTCCCTATCATGATTTTGTATGGAGTGGTAACTCCTCCTCTATTATCAGCGGTGTTGTCCAAAATATTATGGAAAACAATCCCGGAAGAGTCATTCCTGAATCCAAGGTATAGTAACAATTCGAGAAAATTGATCGAATTACAGAACGTAGTTAAATCTTTTCTTCTTCTTTTTGGTGATAATGCCAGAACTATGTGTCTGCTTCTTGGTGCAGGTCAGAGGATTTGCAACTCCAGCCAAGGTGGATCAATGGCTGCAGGCCAATCCATTGCAATGCATGGGAGCTCTTCATTTCATTTTGGGGAATTCAAGTTCCAACTCTACAGTGCAGAGGTTGGGGTATGGAATCCAAACTAATTCAACTACAAATCCGAAGCGGGGATATTATGAGGATCCCACTTTGAAATTCTAGATGCCGCTTCAAATCGCTGCAGAACGAGAGATTGCTCGGCATTTAAAGGGAGGTGAGTCTTCAATTCATCTTATCCACCTTCCATTTTGTGTAAAGGATTTTTGTTTCTTTACAAGCGGTTTCATCATCGTAAAGACCACTCACAAAAAAAATTGGAATAAGGACAAGTGCCATTTTTTTAAATGGTAATTTTTTAAAAATTAATTTTGTGATTAAGATTATAGGTATTTACTAGCATGAATGGGTGTGGCTCAAATTTTATTAGGGTTTATTTGTGTTTCATGTTTTGTGTTGTCAGGCTAGTTCCAGCTTTAGTTGTGGATTTTCTTAGTAAAAAATATTAAGTATTCACTAGTTAAAAAATGATATTATTGCAAATGATATCACCTTTGTAATTAGGAAAATATTTTGAAATATATGCCAAATTTTGGTTTATCTGTTTTATGTCTTGTGTCATGCTAGTACCAGCTTAGTCCAGTTCAAATTGTGGATTTCCCAAGTAAAAAAATTAAGTATTCACTAGATAAAAAAAATGATATCACCTTAGTGATTAGGGTAATATTTTAAAATATAAATAAATGCCAATTTTTTTATTAACTTAGGTTGTGGACAATCCTCAGAGATGTGTTCCATCACGTTGCAATTGTAGCACTGGTGGCGCTCCGCTCCCTTGGCGGCCCCTTACTGGTGGCGTGATTCTCAAGAATCGCGCCACCAGTAAGGGGCCGCTCTTTAGCGGCCAAGAGAGCGGAGCGCCACCAGTGCTACAATTGCAACGTGATCGAAAACATCTCTCAGGATTGTCCGCAACCTTGTAGAATTATATGTCACGGCAAAGCCACGAGACACAACCGGAATGAGAAAGACTTTATGTGAAAATTAATATAATATATTTTTTAAACTTTACCTATTCAATAATCACTCAATAGTTTATCTTTTAATATTATAAATGTTCACAATTATAATGATTTTTTACTTGCTTCTCTCGTAAAGGTTC